>JASDQU010503185.1:0-34263 GCA_032191745.1 Picea mariana
ACACCTTGTTTGGTGTCGGAGGAATGGCCCAGGGCGGGGAATAGTCCAGGACAGTCATTCCTTAGGGAAGACTCATTCCCTCCAGGTTACACTTTGTTTAGTGTCGAAGGAATGGCCCAGGGTAAGGAATGGTCCAAGAATTTCTTGAGGGCAGACTCATTCTCTCCAGGCTACACTTTGTTTAGTGTCAGAAGAATGGCCCAGGTTGGGAAATGACCCAGGTTCAGAAATCAAAAACAATCCTTCTTCCTTGGTTGAGAAGAATGGCACAGATAGCCTAGTGTTGATATTCTATATTGAGGGAAAACATTCTTTCAGACCTCACAGATGTGAGTGAAAGATTGGCCCAGATGATTATTGTTGATACTCTATACTGAGGGCAGACATTCTTTTAGATCTCATAGACATGAGTGAAAGAATGGCCCAGATGATTCAGTTTTATCATAACCTTGTTTCTATGCAGATGAAGACTACTGTGGTGGAAAACATTCTTTCAGATCTCATAGATGTGAGTGAAAGATTGGCCCAGATGATACAGTTTTTATCATAACATTGTTTACATGCAGGTTGTTATTTGTTATGAAGGACAGTTTGTGATTGTGTTTCACAAAGTCTGAGTAGTTCTGTACTACTGGAATAGACACAGGTGTGTTCTATAAATTGATATTGTACCAGTTGTCATAGGAGATTATCCAGTCGGATAATAATGACAGGTGCTCGTGGTGCTACCAGTTGAATGGTCTGTTGTGCTCAAGACCATACCTCCCTATCTAGGAGGGAGTGTTAATATTATGGTAGCTTCGAGAGGTATGAACCTCTATTATGACTTATGATGAGATTAGAATCCTCCAGAAGGAAGCAAAGAATTGAAGGAAACCCTAGACAGGTTATCGGCTGAAAAAATATATTTATATTGAATTTATTGATGCCCAGAAGGAGAAGTCGGCCCAGTTAGACTGGCCAAGTCGTCCCCAGTTAGACTGGCCAGTCCACTATAAATACAGGGCACCAATTTTGTTATTTGTCATCTCAACAGTTGCAGTGAGAGCAATATCTGCGCAGGCAGTTGCAGGCAACAGCAGATTGGTGCGCAGGTTTTCTGGGAAAGTTGGGAGAGTGGTGCGCTAGCTTCTGGGTGGGATCATCTATTCATTTTAGTTTCTATTCTTTTGCTTGGTGCATTTAGCCTCTCTTGGCTATAGATTGCAACTAGAATTCTCTTCTCAGTCAAGGTCAAGGTGCTCAGAGGGTGGCTTAAGGACTGTGGTTAGGTGACGAGGGTATCGTCAATGGTTAAATGAGCATAATCCTCTATATTCTAGCATGGGGGGTATTGCAACCATTACCCATTATGGAGAAGAAATGGAAAAGCATGTCCATGGAATTCATCACAAGTCTACCAAAGGTACAAGGAAAAGATTGCATATATGTGGTGGCTGATTGGTTGACTAAGTTCACACACTTATTAACCATTTCTTGACAATACAAGGCAACACACGTATCATATTTTTTCTTCAAGGAGGTATTCATACTCCATGGGGTGTCAAAGTACATTGTCAATGACAGAGAAATCAAATTCCTTAGTGCGTTTTAGCAAGAGATATTCAGGTTGTCTCACACAGAATCTACTCCTAACACTATTTACCACCCCTAGACAAATGGACAAATATAGATCCTGAACAAGTGGCTTGGAGAGTATTTATGTAACTATGTGTCCACGAAACAAAAGGTGTTGATTGAGCAGTTTCACTTTGGATAACATTGTCATAATACAATTTATCACTTGTCCATTGGTATGACTGCATTTCGAGCATTATATGGCTATCATGTTCTTTAGTTTGTTGATTTGGCATTTGTGGATATCAAGGCCCCCAAATCCAAGGATTGGATCCAAGAGAGTCAAGACATCCTAAAAACTCTAAAGGAAAAGTTACAAATGAAACATAATCAACAGAATATTTATGCAGATAGGCACAACGTTGAGCAAAATATTGTGGTGGGGGACTTGGTATTTTTGAAATTACAACCATACAGATAATATTCACAGAAGAAAAGTCATGTTAAAAAATTAAACCACATTTTTATGGTCCCTATAAGGTGGTTCAAAGAGTAGGGGAAGTAGATTATGAGTTGGAGTTGTTGGAAGGAAATAAAATCCATAATGTATTACATGTTTCATGCCTCAAGAAGGAATTAGGACAACATGTCACTTCTTCAACATAGTTACCACCATTGGATGAGGAAGGGAAGTTGGTGTTGGTTCTTGAGGAGGTTTTGGAGGTCAGGGAGAGGAGATTGAGAAACAGTGTGATACGAGAGTTCCTCATCAGGTGGAGAGATTTACCAGTGGATGATGCCACATGGGAAGGTGATAAGATCTTGCAGCATCCCAAATTACAATTTCTTGAGGAAAGACAATCTTGGGAAGGGAGGACTATGATGTCCATTTCCCCTTGATCACCTAGGATGAATTAATCACCTATTTAATTCCTGGAGGCTACATTCAGAGAAAGGGAATTATTTAATTAATTTCAATTTGGGAGAAAAGAAACATTAAAGTTGACATTAAGTAATTAATTAAATAAAAAAGGGGTAAAAAGTGAATTTTGGGAGAAAATGACTAAAATATTTATAAAGTCATTTTATATTATTTTTTGGGGAGTGGAAAAGTCACTTGAGGTTTCTAAAGTGAATGGGGGCTCATTCTCTCATCCATTCATGACTTATTTTGCAAAGAGGAAATCAAAGAGCTCTTGTGTCTTTAGCTCTTGGGGAGAAAAACCCTAGAGAAATATTGGGTTTAGTGGTGAGACAATCCACCCTAGCTAATAGTGGAGGAATGATCATTTAGATCTTTCATTGTGCTTCATTGTGGCCTAGATTTCATAGCTTGGCAGTTGATTTTTCCTTTGTAGAGATTTTTTTTTCTTGAGGAGGATGAGTTGATCTTTTAGATGCATTTATTGATGAGGGGGGTAAGTTATCTTGATGTTTGGGATCGATTCTCAGGTGTTGGGGCTGAGATAACTATTGATGGATGAGTTTTCTGTAGCATAGGTCAATCAAGCTAAGGTAGGGGTTGAGTTCATTATGGGATATGATGCTTTCACTTTTGGCTACTGTCATTAGTTGTTGGGATAATTTTACTGTTGCTAGGAAGTTTGAATACAAGTGGTTGTCACCTATAGGCCTATCCACTAATTTCCACTAATTTCCAAGCTGTCACACATACTTTGCTAGGTTGATAGGTTGATTCATTTACCTTCAGACCATTAATCTTCAACAAAAATATATACCAGGTTCGTGATTTATTTATATTGTACCATTTGTTAGGATTTGCAATGTACTTCAGTTGTCATAAATAATTAATGCAAAAAATATCTACAAGTCTCAATATTGATGTTTCATTATAAATCACAACAGAGATTAAAAATGCATATAAATTGTTTGATAAAATGTTTGTTTGCAAATTATTTGATGAAATGTCTATATTGCTAAACATAATTTACAATATCTTATTAGATCAGGTTAAAACTTAGGGTAACATATTAAAAATGCATCATTTTGAGAATATACTAATAAGAATGATGGCAAGAAGATTATTAATAGTTTGGGTAGTAACTAATAAAAAAAGAATGTTTAATATGGTTTTAGAAAATAATGGATTGCCTAGAAAAAATATATATTAATTAATGTCAATTTGGGAAAACATTAAAGTTGACATTAAGTAATTAATGAAATAAAAAAGGGGTAAAAGGTGAATTTTGGGAAAAAATGACTAAAATATTTATAAAGTCATTTTATATTATTTTTGAGGAGCGGAAAAGTCACTTGAGGTTTATAAAGTGAATGGGGTTTCATTTTGTCATCCATTCAAGACTTACTTATTTTGCAAAGAGGAAATCAAAGAGCTTTCAGGACTAAAAACCCTAGACAAAAATTGGATTTAGTGGTGAGACAATCCACTCTAGTTGATAGTGGAGGAAAGATCATTCATATTTTTTATTGTTCTTCATTGTGGATGAGATTTCATCACTTGGTAGTTGAGTTTTAGTTTGTAGAGATTTTTTTTTATCGAAGAAGACCAGTTGATCTTGTGGCTGCATTTATTGTTGAGGGGACAAGTTATGTTGATGTTTGGAATTGAAAATAGGTATTAGGGCTGAGATAACTACTAATAGATGAGTTTCATGTAGGAGAGATCGATCTAGATAAGGTAGGGGTTAAGTTCATTATGGGATATGATGCTTTTACTTGTGGCTACATATTTTTTTAGGTTGATAATCTTCAACAAAAATATATACTAGGTTGGTAATTTATTGATATTGTATTATTTGTTAAGATTTTCAATGTACTTCTGTTGTCATAAATAAGTAATAAAATAAATAGATGTAATTCTTAATATTGATGTTTCATTATAAATCACAGTAGAGATGAGAAATACATATGAATTGTTTCCGTAAAATGCTTGTCTGCAAATTATTTGAAGAAATGTCTACATTGTTAAACTAAGTAAAAATCCAAAAATTTAGTGGGGATTTTATATAACCAAGCTCCATGTTGCGGTAATTCTTTTATGACCTACGTTCTACCACTTGCATAAAAATAAAACATGAAAAAACTATGGTTTAAACTTGATCTTAACTACTTGATTTCTGCATACAAGGAAACTTTTAAAATCTCTTTTCTATGGAAGTTTTTTAAATCAATTATTCAAAACTCTGTTATTTTTGTGTAAAGTTCGTCTATGCTTTTCACCAGTAAATTAAATTACAAGTTGGGAAAAGGAAAAGGCCAAAGGAAATGAAAAAAATGTTTAAGATAAGCTCTCAATGGAGCTTAAAATAAGCTCTCAATGTAGATGGAATTTTGAGAATAAGCTCTCAATGTTGACAAGGAACCAAGAAAGTGAGCCCTTTTGTTCCATAAAGCGCAGTCAGGGGGCTTAGGGGGCTTGTCTCAGTGACGAGACTTTCTCTTTTCTTCGTTCCCATTCTGCATGCTCTTCGTGCGCACCAGATCTTCCAACCTTTCCAAATTCGGAAACGGAGAGAGAGAATAGCTTCAACGGATGGTTCCGAACGAGCTTATCAGGGTTCTGATGGTAGCCCTAAGAAATCCGCCGGCACGCGTGTTTAACATATTAAAAAAACATATTATTAGCATAGAATAAGAATGATGGCAAGAAGATTACTAATAGTCCTGGACAGGCAGTGACTAGAAGATTACTAATAGTCCTGGACAGGCAGTGACTAATAAGAAAAATCAATGTTTAATATGGTTTTAGAAAATAGTAGGTTAACTATAAAATATATATATTAATTAGAAAAGAAAGTGCATTAATTTTATTTAATATTTTAATTTATAAATTTATATTATAGATTTATTATTATTATTATATAATATGAAAAAATAATTAAATTGTATAAGAGATTTGGATTTTTTTTTTTTAAATAGTAATTTTAAAAAATTTCAAAGTAAAAAAAAAAAACTTATTAGTTATTTAATCAATTATTTATTAACTAATTTCAAATTTGAATTTGTTAAAAATATTTGATGATGATGATGATGATTAACCTCCACTAAGAATGAATTGGTCTATTGGATCTTAAGAGAGTAAGTGATTACTTGAGATTCTTTAGAATTTTAATTTTGTGCTCGAAAAACATTAAGAGAAGCTTTCCAAGATCATGATAGTTTTGTTGAGTTAAGAGGTTAGGAAGGTTGGTAGTGTGACAAATATTTTTAAAATGAGATCTAATGTGGGTATAGGCTTGAAAATCTAAGAGAAAGTGTTTTTCATCTTCAACCTTATTAGTGTCACAAAGGTGACACACTCTTTCATCCCATGGCATTTTAGGAATTGACCAATGTCGAGTTTCACTATGGAGTTAGTGACAATTTGTTCTTATCTTAGAAATGCTTATTTTTTTCTTTACACTCGTCAAAACAAATAGATAATTTTTATCTTCTAGATTATGGTTGATTACATCCTTATAATACCTTAAGTTGTTTTTCCCTCTAACTCTTTATGACACCACATTTTCTCCTTAAATTTTGATTTGACGTTATTTTTAATAGTATCTTTATTATGAAAAATGGTGTCTTTCATGATTCCCCAATAGTTTAGACAAGATTGTGCATTTTTATGCCATCCTCGCTTGGGTTGATGGTGGTTACGACTCGATTTTGAAGCAATTTTAGGAAGCCTAATGTCTTCCATGTTGTTTAACTTGTTCTTATACATTAGGTATCTAGTTATAGTCATGCTCTCAATGGGGGATAGGCGTGTTTCTAAGAGGAGGATGGGATAAGGTGTATTTCCTTTAATTTTGAGATTATAGGTTATAAAATTCTTTTCTATTTTATCTATCTTTCTCCTGAATTCACGAGAGATACTACAACCCCATAATTCACATCCATTAAGAATAACAAGTGTAACGAGAGTCTCAAAGAGGAGTTTCTTCTTATCCCAAATCCAAATATCGATTGAATTGCAATTGTTTTCAAGCCCATAATAAGTTTTCCATCCCCCAATAATCCTTTTCTCAATGCTATAATTCCAATTGAGCTTTTGGTGAATATCAATTCCAAGATATTTGTATGAATTCACTTCCTCCAAGTTGTTTTTGTCATATACGAAGGTATCATAAGTGATTTTATTAGATTTAATAATTATGACCTTATTCTTATTAGTATTAACAATCATACCCATATTAGAGAAAAAATCCTTGAGGATTCTTAGTTGGTTTTTAAGATCATGGGGACTCCTTACCATAAGAACGATATCATTAGCATAAAAAAGAAGATTGATGACTATACTAGTGAGACTAGGGCCAACACAACCTACTTTTTCCAAACAATCTTCTAACTTGTCAATGTATATGCCAAAAAGGGTAGGAGAAAAGGGGCAACCTTGTTTGACTCCAATATTGCAGTTAATCTCTTTCGACAAGCCCTCAATGTTTTTAAACTTAACAATAAAGTTCTCATACATACTTTTCTTAGCAGCCCTCAACTCAAGAGGAACTTTGATCTCTTCCAACCTATTCCAAAGTTTTTTCCTAGGAACCATGTCAAAAGATTTTCTAAAGTCAACAAACAACAAAAAAAATTGGTTTTAGTATTGTGGAACTCCTCTACAATGATCCTAAAGGTAACAATATGGTCCACAGTTGAATGATATCTCCTAAACCATGTCTGGCCTTTATCTCTTTTACCATGACTTTCTATCCAAAGGCTAATCTTCTTTTCCAAAATAATTCCATAAATCTTGGCTATAATCGGTCTAATCATAATGGTCCTATAATTAGAGGGAATGTTTCTATCCCCATTTTAAAAAATAGGAACAATAAGGCTTTGTGTCCAGGGTTTAGGGAAGCCCTATTTGACTCTTAAATTGAAGAGCTTGTGTATGTGAGGGATAAGGACATGCCCTATGATTTTAATTTTTTTTTATCTTGGTAGCCTTTAATTTCCTGAGATTTCTCATTTGCAAGCCGCTTAACCCTGAGCTCTATGTCATCTACATAAAAAATGGCATCCTCTATAGGGACAATACAAATGGTGTCCATGGCATTAGTGAACTCATAAGACTTTTAAGGTAGGAATTCCAATCTCTTAAGGGACTCTATGTCATCTACATAAAAAATGGCATCCTCTATAGGGACAATACGAATGGTGTCCATGGCATTAGGGAACTCGTAAGACTTTTAAGGTATGAATTCCGATCTCTTAAGGGAATCATATTATTTTCTTTAGTATTGTGGTTTAGAATTTGGCTCTATAACTTCTTAGGATCCATCTTAGATAGTGTGAAAGATTATCTTTCCTTTTATTGAAATACTACATTTTTTCCTTTTAATTATGTACTTGTACGTATTGATCTTATCGAGTTTTAAGGAATCATTAGAAGCATCGATAATGGATTTCATAAAAAATTTACATTATTTATCATGCCAAGGGTTGGTCATTCTATTATTCTTTTTACATGAAACTTCGAAAGAGAACTTGTTAATAGAAGTAGAAAGGGTCGTTGTAAAATTATGATAGAGTTCTTAAATGTTGTCCTTATAAGTAAGGAGATGTAATTTACTATTTAAATCCTTTAAGAAAAGGTCAACTTTACTTTTTACAAAGCGTAATTGTCTTTGATTATCATAATTCTCTTTAATGGTGCTCCTGTTCATGGCAAAGTTTAGATTTAGGGTTAAAGGTTTATGATTAGCGTCAAGTTAATGGTCATTTAAAAGGTTAAAAGTTGTTATTTTGCTAGTACATATGACCAAATTTTCCATAATTTTTTGTTTCTATTGCCACACTTATCCATCGCAATTTCCATGAAAGCCAAGACTATTTTTTGTCGCTATATCCACGAACTAGGTGTTCATGGATATAGCAACGAAATTAGCTCTCCACGTGTCATCACAGTCAAGATAGGTTAACCTTATACATCGTCATAATTATGACAAAAAACCATGGCAATGTAAAAAAAATTGTGTAAAGTTGCGACACAAAAGCATGGCAATAGCAACGAAACTCTAGTCCAAGAAAAAACTTACGACGCAGATGTTGTATGTGCGACGCAAAATCGTGGAAAATTGTGACGAACTTTCGTCACTATTGCAATGTGTCCTTTGAGTTTTAAAAAATATATATACACGTGATATGGTAATACCATATTACATTGTAATATGGTAATACCATATTACAATGTAATATGGTAATTTCCATATTACATTGTAATATGGCATTCCCATATTACAATGTAATATGGCATTACCATATTACATTGTAATATGGTAATGTCATATTACAATGTCTCTACTTTCTCAACAAGATGCAAGAGGTTCTTCTTAAAAACAACTTAGGATAGCGATTTGTCCTGGATGGTGACCTTGGCATTCAACAAGATAGGAAGTAATTGATTGATGACAAGTGTAGTAGGTGTGCAGGTCCACTAGTGTATGGATATTATCTACTAAGTGGAAGACTTGAACTTCCTCTTCCAGAATAAATGGCTCATATAGCTTGAGATGATTGACATAAATGATATTATGGATGTCTAGCAAGGAAGGGAAATAGTAATGACAACCATTGTTATTAATATATTGAAGAACAATATAGGGACAATAGAAAATAGGATTTAGTTTTTTATGATGCTACCCCTTAAAACATTGTTTGTCCACATATAACCAAATTCAGTCACCAATTTGAAACTAGACAAAGCCTTGATGGTGATCCTAGAGGGATTTATAATGAGCTAGGGAGGATTGAAGGGAATTATTAACCAAAGAATGAATGCTAGATAATTTATGAACATATGATATTCTATACATTTTACCTCGCCTTATAGGAACTTCTATCCATAATATGCAAATAATAGCAATATGCAAAGAATGAGCAACGCAAGAAATTGTATAGGGGTAATATGAGGGTCTTTGCAATGTACATGAGATACATTGTTTTTGTGAGGGAATCCTCCATCAACTAGGCCTATATATCCCATGGCATACATGTGAAGACCCCTATGCATTGAGAATTAGTGTAAGGTAAAACTACAAGGTGTGTCATGTGGATTAGTGTAATGTTAGGCAAGTAGAAGACAAATGAGAAAGAAAGATTGGTAAACAAGCATTGCAAGTTAAACACACAATTTTTACATGGGGGAACAAGTGAATTTAATCACTTCATAAGAATGATAGAAACTAAACTGTGAAATTTAAATAATGAAATAAAAAAAAAGATCCTAACTATCATGTAAATGATGCAATAACTAAATTAGGAGATTAGAGATGAGCAATTTCTAATTGCTATATTAATGGAACAATAACTAGAACTTTTAAGTAAACCATGAGTGAGTCTAACATTAATAATATCTCAACTATAAAATCATTGATAAGATTAAGAGTGACAAGGAGATACTTGCACTTACTTATACATGAGGTAGGATGGTGTAGGAACATGTTTAGCTAGATACCTACATCACAGAGGTTGGTATGTTACCACAAGTGAGGTAGGATGAGCAACATGATGTCTTATGGAAAGGATGGAGGATAGATGAAAAGGTAAAGATGGGAGGTTGTGGTGTTAGGGTAGTTCTAACAAAGGCAAGAGAAAGAAGTTGATGACACTGGCATGCCATTGGAAAAAGGCGTTAGTTGACATAAACCGAATAAGAGTGAACATGAGAGAGAGAGGAAACACACTCTAATATAGGGTTATCACAAGAATAAATGTAACATATGGCAACTTGGAGTTAAAGTGAGTGTAACAAATGACATTCATTGTTCTAACATTTCTATAGTCATTAAGGCGTCATACACTAGTCAAGGACATAACATGAGTTGCATGTGACATACGATAATATGGAGAGTGTGAGCATAATAGGCATCATAAACTAGTAATATAGAGTCATCAAAATCACAAAAACAACACATGATAGCCTAGATTTAGTGTAAGAATGAGAGGTGGAATACATCAATGGGGTATTTTATGCAAGTGTAGGAGGCGACATGCATCAACCTAAGTTCAATGCAAGCGTAGAGGTGAAAAATACCAATGGTACCAGTGGAGGAGAGAGGATCAAAGGAAGATACGATGTCACCATTGGGAGGGGCTCCATAGTTGCAAGATATGGAATGTGACCATTTATCCCAAGTAGGGTATTTCTTGAGATAATGACCTATAAGGGACCCATCGATATTATGACCAAATAAAAATGGAGAAAAAGGGGTGTAAGGAAGAAGAGCTCAGGAGGAGAGGCAATACATTCCCCAAGCATTTGAAGGACTAGGAAAAGAGGAACAGTATGTAGGAGAGCATGGAACACTAGGAGAGGAAGAAGACAAGGGGAGAAGTAGGTAATATTGGGTGCTACAAGGTAAGAAGTGGCTAGATTTGATAATGGGAATTCTAAGCTAGCCCAAAAAAACTCCCAATAGGAACAAGGCTTCATTCAAATTGATAAAAGTTTGTTAAGACATGTGATCCAAAATTAGATCCAGGAGTCTAACAGGGCTAAAAAAGGCTCAAAAATGAAAGTGCTTATAATCAGACAAAACCAACGCCATTGCATCCGTCTCATCTTCCTGATTCCGGCCATATATTTACTTCCTCAAACGGGCTCCGTATGCAAAAGATATCACATTTTGATAAAAAACCCAAACAGGTAAAAAAAGGGGGTGACTGTACAGTCCATACAGTCCACATAGCAGGTTGACTGTACAGGCCATACAGCCGACGTGGCAAATCCTAGAGAAGACACATTGCAGGTGACAAGGAGTACGGTAGGTGATTTGGACCAGTCAGAGGGTGACACGTGTCACCACTGTAAGGGTGACACATGGCACAGGCTCATGGTGGCAGGTACAGTGGCATGCTGGCATGGTGGTATGGTTGCTGACTGGGTAGACACCTTGGCAGACAGGTGGAAAAACCAATGTTTGACAAGTGGCATTTTCTGATTGGTAGTGGAGGTGCCATGTGGCCCAGTCATGGGCTGCCACGTGGCACCCTCTGGTTGGCTCTCTGGCGTTGTGTAAAATTTTGGGGTCTCCACTGGAGTCGAACCCCCGACCTCCACCGTGCTATGGACTGGCAGGACCGGGCTAACCACCCACGCCACTATTAGTTCTTAGTATTTATATGGCAAATAATATATTTAAGTTTTTTTTAAAGATGAGTTGGACGCGGAAAGGGCTGGGGCTTAGCCCTAGCCCATGGTTTCAACCGTGGTCGTGTAACACCCATACACCCGAGGGCACGGGCACCATATGTGTGGAGTATTGGATAGGGGCTAGCCCTTGGACCCTGCGCCACCATGTAACCGCAACGCACGAGTCAGAGGTCCTATCCCTTAGGGCTCAGGCTTTTTTTAGGCCGAGGATCTATGTAGAGCCCCAAGAACCAGGAGCCAACGCAAGAATGGGCCAGCGCTTAGCCCTTTGGGCTAGAGCTTGGCCAAATATAGCACATATGACCCTGTTTTGAGGGCGTGCGCCCAGCCCTAGGGGGATACACTACATATTTTTATACAAAAGTGGGTTTTTTCCAATGTTTAGTGGATTTTATTGATTTTTATGCCTGTTAATGGAGGATTTTATCCATTATTGGGAGATTTTGAGCCCTATTTGAGCCCAGATTTTGGGGGGAAGTTGGAGATGGATAACCAACTTCAGATCTGTAAAAAATAGGCATGTTTGAGGCCATGGAGGACAGTCAGAGCAGAGTTATGCTAAAGGGAAGCCAAGCCAAAGCCATTTTTATGCAGGGAAGCTATTGAGGGGCAGACGCTTGCGGGCCATTTCTGGGAGCTCCGGTCATCCGTTTTGCGTGCCGTTTCTTTTGCTGGGTTCTAGAGATCTGGAAGAATATGACCAGATCAATCTTGTAGCCGATTGGCACTACTGCGATGCATTTTTTGAGCTTTTAACAGAAATAAATAAGCCTCCCCCACAGAGACAAAGGCCTGGAGACGTAGGCAATTTTGTGCCGAACTCCGTTATCAATTCTCTTGTTATGGTTTGTTGTTTATTACTTCATTTCATATCTACATATATGTATATGGCTGTCATAATTCCTCTTATTTCCTCATTCTTTCATTAAGCTTCTCAAATGGTTAATTAACACATGCAATTAAAAACTCAACCACAGTCATTAAAAGATCTTTACGGATCAACATGGGGCCTTTTTAATGTTAGCAAATGTTGATTTTGACAACTAATAGAAAGATAAGGAAAAGAGAAGACATAGAAGAACAAGGGGCTACCTCATTGTTGTATCCAATGAGAGGACAAGGGAAATAAATTATGGAACTAGGTATAATAGATCATATACGTATTATGTTAATTCATGTGTGGTAGAAAAAAAATATTGAGTTAAAAATAATTGGGGAGGTTTGAAATTTAGAATGAGAATAACAGAGTGAGAGTGCACCCAGGTGGAAGGATGAGAAATATTATTTAGATAGTTTGGAAGAGGGATAGTGCAACCATATGATATGAGATGGATTGATGTGATGTAAAAGTGAGAGAGAAAGGTATTTCTGTATTATGTTTTGTTGGTTCTTAACATTATAAGTAAGAGGTATTGCAAGAGGTGAGTTCATAGTTTTTGTCATCTTTATAGAGTTGATAATTATTGCAATGAGCATATTATAAAGAATTTCTTTGTTTTTGATTGGGTAGAAGGATGAGAAGGTATCATTTGGAATGTGTGGAAGAGAGAAATTGAAACCATATGAAATGGTTGTATGTGAGTTACAACTAAGAGAGAAAGATATTTATGTAGGATGTCTTAGGCACATCATTACATGGAAAGGGTATTGCAATAAAGATGAGTTCATAGGTTTTGTTATCTTTAAAGAGTCGATAGGTAGTTCAATGGACATCTTATAAAACATTTCATTGTTGTTCATATGATATGTTCAAGAGTAAATTAGAGTAATCAAGGGGAGATACATAGGATTCAACATTCTCTTGAAAAATCCCTTTGACAAGGGTGACTCCACAATGTTTATTAATGAGAAGATGAGTTTCATCCTATTGTACAAAGACCCAATGATAAGGAGAGGGGCGAGGAGTGATGGAAAACGAGATTATTTTGGTTACAATTGTCAAGGATTATAGTGGTTGTTGGGGCTTAGAAATGTCCTATTCTCATCCACCTTTCCCTTTATCATTCTCCACATTTCATCACCCCATTAACCTTTCACGATACCATTTCCATAAATATACTTGGGTTTCACCTTATTGTTCTCCACTTTATTCATTTTAGTATTTAAAAGGAATTTGTGATTAAATGTTAGAAAATCAACATGTTTTCATATATATTTCAAATATGTGTGAGCCTTGTAATGTGTAGGAATATGAGAAGGATTAATTCAAAAGGACTTCTCGAATACTTCCTCCACCATTTCAAGATTTGAAGAGATAATTCAAGCCCATTCCAAGGAGAACATCATGGAGATTTGGTTGGAATATCTTATCTAAGATATATGAGAGATATGTGTGAGGATTTAAAGGGATTATATTTTGTAATAATGGGAAATAGGTTGAGAGAAAAGTGGATCTATAATAATGAGATGGTTATCTTATCTTCAAGGCTCTCATGTATAAAAGAGAGTGCTCTCTTCATGAGAATTCAATTAGGATCAGTTAGAAATCAATCAATTGTAAGTAGATAATTAGAGTAGTCATTAGGATTCGAAAGAGAAAGGGATTATTAGCATTGATTCATGGTTTTGGTTTTCATGCTTTTATTATTTTGTTATGAATATTGATTTGGTTATTGTAATAGAAGATTGTTTCATTGGAATGAACTCACATATGTTGTTGTGTTATTTAACTCTTCACATGTTGTACTTGCTTCTCCTTCATGTAGTTCTCCATTTCTAGATTAATTCCTTCACGCAATTTCTCATTCCTAGATTAATTTCATTTACGCAACTAGATTAATTCAATTCCAATTCATGTGTTAGATTAATGATTATATTTCAGTCATGTGTTATATTAATGATTCAATTTCAGTTGTAGCTTAAACAATATATTAGATTAGTCTCGCTTCAATCTTGCATATACTTTGCATGTGCTTCGTCATTTTACGAACCCCGGGTTGACAAATTAGATAGTTGGGCAAATGCTACAATGCAATTAATTCAACATTAGTTCGGCCCAATGTAACGACTGTTGTTCCTTTTGTTTTGATTGATGTTCCTTTTGCAGGTCGTGTTGTTCCTTTGAATAGAACAATTGTTGTTCCCTTTACGATTGTTGTTCCTTTCGCAAGTCGTGTTGTTCCTTTGAATAAAACAACTATCGTTCCCTTTACGATTGTTGTTCCTTTACAGGTGTTGCATCTATGGAGGTTGGTTATTGAAAACAGAAGGTAAGAACCTATGTAGGCGACAAGTAAAATGCTTGTGCCAGTGCCTACCTTTGGTTGATGCATAGAGTTTGTTTTTAGGACATCTTTAGAGCCCAACAGTGGCAAGTTGGTCTTTGATCTAACAATTATGAGTAAAAATGAGACTTAGAGAGGGGAATAAATTTCATTTGTCATTATGATTAATGAGGGATCTTTTTCAATAGAGTTTGGAATAGGGACTATTTTTTGTTGGGGAGAAGTGTCCAAATATTGGTATACCCTAGGATCATCAAGGGATTTCTCATCTATGTACAAGGATTTGGATGTGAATTATTATTATGAGAATAAGCATTTTGTAGTAGTGTCCTTTGGAGCCTTATAATACTTGCACTAACATGTGGGATGAGAGGAGGGGTCTAGATTATTGGGATTAGCTTCATGCATTGTTTAATAGGAACTAGGATTTGGACAAGGGATAGAAATAAGGTTAGGATGATGGAAATGAATGAAGTGAGTGATCTTTTCTAATTTATTTTCCACAATGAGGATATGGATAAATACTTTGCATATGAGGGTTCTCTAAACTAGTTATACCACTTTATAAAAAAAACTACAAGTAAACCAAAATTATATTTAAAATATATCTTTAGGGTTTTTGATTTATAGTTAAAATTTGTGCTCGGTAAAGAGTGTACACTCGATGTACTATACAACCACCTACACATTAAATTGGACAAATAAATTATACAATAAAACCACCACATGGATCTTGGCATATATGCAATATCTACACATTAAATTTGACAAATAACTTGACAATAACAAATAAATTAGACAATAAAAACACCACATGGAACTTGGCATATATATCAATATCTACATATTCATGAGGATTGTGAAATTTTACTAGTATAAAGCCTACATTAAAAACACGTCAAAACCCTTATCTTTTCATTGTCCTTTCGCCATATCCATTAACCCATACAACTTGATAAGAGTTGTCCATGAGATGCATTTCCATCACCAAGACCTGCATGAATCATAAAAGACAAATTTTGTATATGAGTAAATAATTAATAAGCAAATAAGCATGCATTTAGTTATGTAAAATACTCTAGAAAAAACTTAAGTTGTCGCATACTTAATGAGCTTCTCTTTGTTTCGAGAATAGGTTATTCTCTACTGAACAAGGCCAACCACATGAAGGTGGAAGCTCATATGGCCCCTCCCCCCTTCACATCACTCTCAATTCTCCATACCCAACAAATGATTTTATTTATATAGAAAACATATAGACATTCATGCATAACTAGGATAGTCATCAAAACATATGAACACATAAACATCGATAAAGATCCAAATACAAGTCATGAATTTATACATCTAGCTTTTTTTTTATTTAGGTTTTTTTACATTCATAAAATTGACAATTGGGGTATCATAATCATCCAAGCACATTGTGTTTCGTGTGCCCTGTCCTTCTATTGTTTGTGTGCGTTCATGTACCATACTTCTGGTACATTGCTAAGAAGGGTTAGCTAGCATTTGTTCGGGGTCATGAATTGGAACAACAAAAATGATCATATAGATATGTTGAAATATAATTGAGATAACTATTTCATTATTTTGATTGACAGAACACTATTTCTATTTACTTGTCTCTGTAGTTGGGACAGTTGGTGCGTTAATTTCTTGTCCACTTGGTTGCTCTCGCATTTCACCCTCCTATCTACAATCACAGTAAATATTTCTAATTCTGAAGCATACATACCGGAATGGGTACTCTGCTCTACACTATCACTAGACATGTGCACCCTTGTATGACGTGGTGTTTGTTGAATACCACCGAATTCACTACTGCAGTAGCACTGTTGCTTGAAAACAAACATAAACACTTAGTTAAGGGTGATATAATAAAATATGGATAGAATTTACAAGCATGCTACTATGGTGTCCTTATTCATTTGATTTACCTGCATGGATGGGGAGATAGGAGTCTGGCCCAACATTTTTCTATATTCAATCCCACTTTTAAAACCATGCTTGTAACCAAGCTTTAAGTCCTCCTCGGTGGCAGCAGTGTCGAACATATTTAACTGCAATGCATAACACCATTAAAAATACCAATAACAAAAACATATATTTGCTCATTATTGTTAAATAAATATTAACCACAGTTAATCACTTCAATCTTACTATTCAGGCTTTTAGTTTTTCGTAGCCACCCTAGCCATGTTTATGATGACCTTCTTTTTCCACTCTGGCCTTTGTTGATTTGGAGGTGTCTGGTATCCTACATATGGAATTTTTGAAAAAAAATAGATATCAGAGTTGTTACTTAAAATAGGAAAGAAAAACATAAATGCTCATATTTCACTGATAATATGACATGTGTTGTACCTTGCTTGACCATCTTGTGTTGTCGTCCTTGTTTTTTAGACAAGTTCTCCTTTGCATCCTCTATTAGCACCTTCCACTCTTTCATGGGAACCATGGGAGGGAACTCATGCTTGAGGTCTATTTGCAATTTCTCCCTATACTGGGCCCTAGTATATTTTAAATTCTCTCTGGCTAACTTTGTAACCACATTCTTGTTGAAAGTGTTGCCGAACAAGTTTACCATGTGATCTATTAAATCATCTTTATTTTATCTATCTTTTCCATTCCACCATGTGTGAATGGTGGGCCCAAACAACTCCAATGCTTTGTCATTTAAATTTCTATAGAAAACATCGTTTCCTGCAGAAACGTGTTATCCATTAATTTATAATAATCTCAACAAATGTCCATTTAAATTTCATGAAAAAAATGAATCAACTAATTAACAATTACCTACAATATTCTGAATCCTGCAGAAACGTTCTACTCCATGCAGAATAGAATCATGTCCATCTACAATATGTTCCTCTCTGGAGTCATGTGGAGTCCCAGGCTCCGACTCATCATGCTTCGGCGGGTCATGCCAGTCAAAATCATTTCTCTCATCAATGGATTCGAGGGGAACCTCAGGAGGCTCAAAAAGCCTCACTTGCACTTTGCTATGTCAACCTTTTCTTTGCATTGGACCATCACTGCTACCTATACTAGTTGCAGGATCGACAGGTTCCCCATGCACTGGGTTTAAAAACTCCTACAAACAAAAAAATTTACTTTATCAAATCGTATACAAAATATATAACAAAAAAAGGATATGAAATTGTCATAGCTGATAAAAACATGTGAAGATGCCACTTACCCCAAAATTAGTTATTGTATTTTGTAGCTCTACAATTCTTTCCCTATCCTCATGTGTCAGGGGTCTTTTGCTAAGAAAACCTAGATATTTTATGTTAGCCTTATTCAAGGCCTTCGTTATAGTTGTCATTGGGTCAGTCGAATAAAATATTTCGTCCTCATCAATATCCTCTATGGGAGCCTTCCCACGTTGACCATGCCACAATACATTTATGAATAAAATTAATGAGATGAACTTTAACAATTGAGAAATTTAGTTGTTGTAGTCATAAGTTGTTACTGTATTTAACATTTACTTGGTGAGGCACTGTGGGTGCCTTTCCACAGTCACCCTGGACAGATTTAGCCAGTGATTTTTGGACATGGTCACCCTGGACAAATGTTGACACAATAAATTAATCAACAAAAGTTATGAAATTCACCTGTAACATTAAAAAAATGAAATATCACATTAATATCATAAAAATAATAACAAAATTTTAGAAATTTAGTTGTTGTAGTCATAAGTTGTTAGTGTATTTAACATTTACCTGGTGAGGCACTATGGGTGCCTTTCCACGGTCACCCTGGACAGGTGTAGCAAGTGATTTTCTGCCATAGTCACCCTGGACATATGTTCACAGAATAAATCAATCAATAAAAGTTATGGAATTCACCTGTAACATTACGAAAATGAAATATTGCAGTAATATCAGAAAAAAAAAATGAAATTTCTGAAATTTAGTTATTGTAGTCATAATTTTTTACTGTATTTAACATTTACCTACTGAGGCAAAGTGGGTGCATTTCCACGGTCACCCTGGATAGATGTTGACACAATAAATTAATCAACAAGATTTATGAAAGTAATTGTAAAAAAATTATGCAGTAAAAATTTGAAATACTGCAGCGATAAATTGTAACAATTATTGATCAAAGGTAGAGTTGAATTGTATGTGAGATATTTACCCCAATAGTCGCACCCCTCCATCTATTCGATTTAAGTTGTAATCGATCAACAACTCTTCACCTAGAACTATTGTTTTTGTTGCACATACAAATATATGATTTCCTTCACGTGCCTCAAATATGTAATTTGGTTTCTTAGTTGTTTCCACTGGTAGTGTACTATTTATAAAGCCTGCAATGTTTCTAGTAGTTTTTGGCCTTCCATCAATATACATAGTTGCCCATTTATTTTGATGGTTATCTAGTAGTTGTATATAATTTGTGGAAAACCTGTATCTCCACATACTTTGCATATATTGGACCAACATCAACCAATGATTGTATTTGTATAATGGTCAGACATACTCCATCAATTCAGTTACAGTTCCATATCCGACCTTTATGCCATCCATGGAAAATAACCCCAATCCATGTAAGGATGAAGGAGAAATCCGATACATCCTCCCACCGATGAAGAAATCTGTGTCCACTTCAGGTAGCTCCTTAGGTGCCCATCATTGCACTAGATGTTTATACATCAAGGGAAACTCAATGTCACCTATGCTCTCAACATCATAGTTACACGACCCTCCGTTGGAAATAAAAAATTGCATGCAGGTATGGAATCTTTTCCTTACCTTTTCCAACCTAGTTGATCTAGAAATGGTAGATCTAGTACAACACATATCACTTTCAACCTCTCTTAGTATATATTGATCATCACTCAAAGAATATAGATCCGACAGATACCTATTTGGTGGCACATACACTCATTAAAACAAGAAGATAAGTTGTCATGCCAATATACTTTTTTGGTACCAACACAGTTGCATTTAGTTTCATTTTGTTGCATAAAGTTGAAATTGCCACACTTATCTGTCATATAGTTTCATATAGTTGCATAAGTCACATATAGTTTCATAGTTGCATAAGTTGCATAAGTTACGTAAAGTTTCATACATTCCATAAAGTTGCTTGAGTTGCATAAGTTGCATGTTGCTTAGTTTCATAGTTTCATATAGTTGCATATTTTCATAAAGTGGTGCATCTCAGCCTACCTCAGCAGTTTCTGCATGACCTCCCGATCTAAGGATCGTTCTTGAATTTACCTCTGAGCCAAAATGGCTCTTTTGGATCCCTATTGGAACCTCAACATTCGATCCACAGGTCCTTCTAAAACTCCACCTGTGTGAATGAGCACTAGGCACGAGCTTCACCTCCACATGACCACAACTAGGCCTTGGTGCAAGCACCTTTCACAACTTGCGAGTTGGTGGGTCAAAGAACCTCGACTCCTCCTTTCCAAACTTCCAATACCTGACAAGATGATACGGATATAGCCCCTTCTTTCTCAGCTCTCTCCACACGTAACCGTCGGCTAGGTGTAAGTACTAGCGCCTCTCATAACTCGCAACCTCATGAGTTGGAGTGCCGAACATTGGCACTCTCCCTTTGTGAAACCTCGAGAGGTGATGGTTGACCTCCTTTTTGTACTTCTCACAACTCGCAACCACACGAGTTGGAACATCGAGCTCTCGTTCTCTTTTCTTCCGAATCTCCAAAGTGTGATAAGTCAACAGGATGTTGACTCCTTCTCAAGGTGATGCATGTCCTCTGCCTATCACCTCTTCCATCTTTCCTCTGGCATTTTCTTTTACAACATTTATCAACTATATGGCCCACCTGTCAAACGTGCCACATGTTCGCACGAGCCTTAGCTCTCGGCACTTCGCAACTTCCATAGTCGAAACTGATTCCTCTCAACCTCCGAACCCTCGAGTGTACGATATGGTGAAGGTTCTGATCCAGCGGTCTTCCCGTGACCTAGATCCAATGGTTGTCTCTATTCCTTGCTACTCGAAGCTTCGTGAAATCAAGAGCTTGGTCCAACCTCTCCAAACTCCCAAACTTTCGATACGCAATGTATTGAGATGCCAGATCTCACAACTCTCCTTCCTCCTCAATCAATGGTTCAGATCACCTCATGATCTCATGACTCGGGACTTTGTGGAGCAAAGGTCTCCGCCTCCCAACTCATGATACCCGAATATGTGATATGACCTAGATCTCTGCCACCTGTCCTCTCCACGATGGACAGTCTCTGTTCTTTTGGGATTTTGTGGTTCCTCTCCTCTGTGCATACGAGATTAAATCTCATGCAGGTCCTCCCAGATTTGATGGATATTGGCTATCTATTCTAGATATGACGGCCCATATCTATTTCTCCTGCACTACACTTTCCTTCCTGCACCTGTACATGAAACTCACAGTCCAGATCTTTTCCCCGGCTGATCTAACGGCAGCTGTAGCTCCCTCCTGAAATTCCACTCTTCTTCCTAAACTTGGAATATTTCAAGTGTCCAAAATACCTCAGCCTTTGTCCCTGCTACGAAGCCTATACTACCAGCTTCTTTCTACATCCTTGAATACGTTTTTCCTCCTGAGCTTCCTCGAACTCAAACCCTCCAAAAGATATCCTTTCAACTTTCGCGATACTTGAAGGCCTCTATGCATGAAAGAACTCTCCCTCCTGAGCTTCACTTCTCCTTGAAACCTCAAAGGATTCTTTGACTTCTACGCTCCTTGCAGAGTCTTTGCACGTGACAGTGCTATATGTCCTGAGCTTGTCTACTGCTTAGACCTCTAAGGAACTTAATTATTTCTTCTCCCTCAGATGGAGAATCTGATGCCCATCTGATGCCCTCTTGGTTGTCTCTTGCTCAAGAAACTCCGTGATGAGCCCGCAGAGCTTTCAGTAACCCTATGAAGGTCCTCTCCTGGACTCTTCTCTGTTCCAAAACTCAAAGGAATTATTTTTGTGCACACATGCACTTGTCCAATGCCCTCCTAGCAGAGCCTCCCAGAATCCTCAGTGATTCTATCTTCTTCTCCTGTGCATTACATGCACCTGCTCAATGCCCCCTTGAAAGAGCTTCCCCAGAATCCTCAGTAATTCTGGTTTCTCTTTGAACTCACAGTAAAGTTCCCATTTGCCCTCTGTGCACTTGCTCAATGCCCCCTTGACAGAGCTTCCCTATAATTTCTTAGAATTTTTGTCTTCTCTGAACTCAAGATAGAGTTTGTTTCCTCAATGCAACCAGTGCATCTGCTCAATGCCCTCATGGCAGAGCTCTACAGAACTCCTCAAAGATTATGTTTTCCTTTGTGCCTTTCCTCTACACAGTCCTATCTCCAAGGTGTTCAACAAACTTGGGATCTTTCCCTAAGTTTAATACTTTAGTTGGTGTACTCTCCTAGCACATCTTTGTCTAAAATTCCGCAGAATTCAGAAGTGCATCTATGCAATAGCTTTTAGAGTCCGCAGCATTCTCTCACACCCTCTTGGTATGAAGCCTCAAAGAACCCAACCTAAAATCAAAGAAATCAGCAGACAACTGCTTCTGCCTATAACCTACAATTGCACATCTACAACATATCATCAACACATAAAGACATTCATCACACACAGAATATCATGCATGAAAAACTGCTTCTATTTTTATTAATCAAGAAATGCCTCTTTACAATGTGGTTTGAGCTCAGACTGCAACAGAGTATTTCTCCCTCTCTATCTTCTCTACTCTCAATAATAACTCAAAATAAGATACCAAGATCTTTTACATGAGGGGGTTCTTCGAGATATTCCCTCCATCTCACCTACTCTATTCAGTTACATTGAATTTACAATTTAATGGCTATCTAGTCAATATCGGATCTAGATCCAGCCTTACAACCATGTAAGGCTACCTCTACCTAACGCTTGCTCAAAGGCACGGCTTTGGCTCTACCAGCCTTACAAGAATTTAATTACATTGTTTTCAAATTCAAAATTTGAAACGAGAGGGTTGCACCTCTCCTCTTCATTCAATGCACACACCAATGATGGGTAGGCTAGCTGGCACATGGCTGGCTTGGGAGAGATGCTCTTGCATCATACTCCTCTGCTGTGAAAAATTCATAAGCTCCTGATCACGAGATCTCCACCCTGGTTGTTGAAATCCACCTGGATCCCAAACAACTCTTTGGAGCTGTATCTATGCTCCATCTCTTTGTTGTTGATTCCCTTACAGTCTCTCTGCTATTCAACTTCCCTCTGTTGACCTCCTCTGCTGATTTCAACATCATCTTTCTGAGCTGTTCTATCTCCTCGTCCAGCTGCTCCAGTGATTGGCTTTGTTCATGCAGTCTCCTCGGCTGCACTTCTTCTCTACAAATGGGCATATCATCATGATCCTCCATGCCATCCCTTCCACCTCTTGTGGTCTTAACTTGCCACTCTGTGGTAGATTCCAATTCTACAATCTCATTATTGAGTTGTTGCTCAGCTTCTCCCTGTGACAGTGCTACTGCTACCAACTCTCCTATTGGTGTATCTCCAGCTCTCTCTAGCTACTCCTCAGAATGGAATTCACCTTCATATGCTTCCAAACTGATCTGTTGGATGTGCATGCCTTGCATTATCATCCTCTTCTCCAGGGCTTCTAATTCTTCACACAAATCAACAAAGTCCATGATGTCTACTTCCTCCTCTATTTTTTCTGCTACAATTTTCAGTGTTGCAGTCGTTTCAGCTTCCTCGCTGAATTTTTTGAGCAATTCCTCCAATTGCTCCTTTTCCTCTGCTTGGGCAGTCATAAGTGGTTGCTCCATTTCTTCTTCCATGACAGTCTCTGTTGGCTTTCCTTCTGTTGTTGTTGCATCTGCAACACAAGTTTTAGCCCCAACTGAGCTAAGTGGTAGGAATATTTCAATTCCTCCAATGATCAGAAGATTCCTCTTATCCTCCTCCTCTGTCAGTTGTCCTTGCTAATATGAACTCAGCTCTGAGCTCATATTCTCTCCCTTTCCATCCTGGCAATATGAGATTTCTTTGCTGCCCCATTCGTAGTCTATGAGATCCTCACATCTCATCTCATTGCCCTCTTGACAATATAAATTTTCGGTCCTACCCTCTTGGTAGTCTATGAGATCTCGTAGTGATCTCATCTCATTGTCCTCTTGGCAATGCGAAATTCCCTCACTGTCCTCCTGACAGTCTATGAGATCCCGCAATGACCTTATCTCATTGCCCTCCTGGCAATTAGGAATTTCCTCACTGCTCTCCTGGCAGTCTCTAAGATCTTCAGTTGATCTATGTTCATCCTCAATGTCACTGAGATTTCTCCCAGCCTCTGGTTCACATACCTGAACCATCTCATTTTCTGGTCCGTTGAGGTTTTCAATATGCCTCAACTATCCCTTTAATAGCCTATACTGTCTCTTGGCCACCAATTCCTTAATTGATCACCTTACCTTCATCTTCATGGGCCATTCGTATACCCATCTTGATCTTGCATCTTGCTTCATCCACAATGCTAGCTCATCCATCCTCACTCTGATCTCGATGAGCTCTTTATATCTCGTTGTGTTCTCCTACTATTGATCGATCTTCTTTCCATCGCATGCATGGCCTTCAGTAACCATCTTGTTGTTCCTATCTTCCCTCCTGGCAAACCTGTTGTTGTTACTCTACAACTGAGAGCACTTCCAACATCTCCCACAGTCCTCCTGACTGCCTTCTGTCTGCTACGCACCTGCAACAATATCCATAGAGTATCTTCAGCACTCTGTCTTCCTCTGCATGTCTCTGCAAGCTACCTCTGATACCAAAATGATGTGCATCAGAGTATTTTGTCCTCTTACTTCCTCTGGATGTAATATACAAAGAGAGTCAATCTCTGATACCATTTTTTTGTGTATCAGACTACTCCTTTCCTCTAGCTCCTTCTGCCTGAAATATACAGACAAAATCAAGCTCTGATACCACTTTTGGTGTAGCTCCCCCTACCTCAGCAGGTTCTACACGACCTCCCGGTGTAAGGGTTGTTCTCGAGTTTACCTCTGAGCCGAAATGGCTCTTTCAGATCCCTATTGAAACCTCAACATTTGATCCACAGGTCCTTCTAAAACTCCACCTGTGCGAATGAGCACTAGGCATGAGCTTCACCTCCACATGACCACAACTAGGCCTTGGCGCAAGTGCCTTTCGCAACTCACAAGTCGTGAGTTGGTGGGTCAAAGACCCTTGACTCCTCCTTTCCAAACTCTCGATACCCGAGATGACGATATGGGTATAGCCCCTTCTTTGTTAGCTCTCTCCACATGTAACCATCGCCTAGGACTAAGTACTAGCGCCTCTTGCAACTCACGACCTCGCGAGTTGGAGTGTCAAACTTTAGCACTCTCCCTTTGAGAAACCCCGAGAGGCGATGGTTGACCTCCTTTTTGCACTTCTCGCAACTCGCAACCGCACGAGTTGGAATGTCGAGATCTCGTGCTCTTTTCTTACGAATATCCAAAGTGCGATAAGTCAACAAGATTTTGACTCCTTCTCGAGGTGATGCATGTCCTCTGCCTATCACCTCTTCTGTATTTCCTCTAGCATTTGTTGTTATGCCACCTGTCAATTATATGGCCCATCTATCAGACGTGCCACCTGTTCTCACGAGCCTCATCTCTCAGCACTTCATGACTTCCATAGTCGAAAGTGATTCCTCTCAACCTTCGAACCCCCAAGTGTACGATATGGAAAAGGTTCTGATCCAACAGTCTTCTCATGACCTGGATCCAATGGTTGCCTCTGCTCCTCACTACTTGGAGCTTCGTGAAATCAAGAGCTTGGTGTACCCTCTCCAAACTCTTGAACTTCTGATACACAATGTATTGAGATGCCAGATCTCATGGCTCTCCTTCCTCCTCGATCAATGGTTCAGATCATGTCATGATCTCGCGACTCGGGACTTTGTGGAGCAAAGGTCTCTGCCTCCCAGCTCACGATACATGAATCCGCAATATGAACTAAATCTTTGCCACCTATCCTCTCCATGATGGACAGTCTCTGTTCTTTTGGGATTTCATGGTTCCTCTCCTCTGCGCATATGAGATTAAATCCCATGAAGCTCCTCCCAGATCTGATGGCTATCAACTATCTATTCTAGATATGACGACCCATATCTATTCCTCCTGCGCTGCACTTTCCTACCTATGCCTGTAAATGAAACTCATGGTCTAGATATTTTCCCCAGCTAATCTAACGATAGTTGTAGCTCCCTCCTAAACTTCCACTCTTCTTCCTGAACTTGGAAGATTTCAAGTGTCCCAAAGACCTCAACCTTTGTCCTTGCTATGAAGCCTATACTCACAGCTTCTATCTGCATCCTTGAAGATGATTTTCCTTCTAAGATTCCTCGAACTCAAACCCTCCAAAAGGTATCCTTTCAGCTTCTGTGATACTTGCAAGCCTCTGTGCATGAAAGCACTCTCCCTCCTGAGCTTTGCATCTCCTTGAAACCTTGAAGGATTCTTCGACTTTTGCGCTTCTTGCAGAGTCTTTGCACTCGACAATGCTATCTGTCCCGAGCTTGTCTACTGCTCATAACTCTAAGGGACTTAATTATTTCTTCTCCCTTAGATCGAGAATATGATGCCCATCTGATGCCCTCTTGGTTGTCTCTTTCTCAAGCAACTCCTTGCTGAGCCTGCAGAGTGTTCAGTAACCCTGCGAAGGTCCTCTCCTGGACTCTTCTCTGTTCCAGAATGAAAAGGAATTCTCTTTGTTCACATAGGCACCTATCCAATGCCATCCTGGCAGAGCCTCCCAGAATCCTCAGTGATTATGTCTTCTTCTACTGTGCATTACATGCACCTGCTCAATGCCCCCTTGACAAAACTTCCCCAGAATCCTCAGTGATTCTGGTTTTTCTTTGAACTCATAGTAGAGTTCCCATGTGCCCTCTGTGCACTTTCTCAATGCCCCCTTGACAGAGCTTCCCTAGAATTTCTCAGAATTTATGTCTTCTCTGAACTCAAGATAGAGTTCATTTCCTCAATGCAACCCATGCATCTACTCAATGCCCTCTTGGTAGAGCTCTATAGAACTCCTCAGAGATTCTGTTTTCCTCTATGCCTTTCCTCTACACAGTCCTGTCTCCAAGGTGTTCAACAACCTTGAGATCAGACAACTGTAGACAACTGCTTCTACCTGAAACCTGCAATTGTACATCTACAACATACATCTATGCATTGGCTTTCAGAACCCACAACATTCTATCACACCCTCTTGGTATGAAGCCTCAAAGAACCCAACTTGAAATCAAAGAACTCAGTAGACAACAAATTCTACTTGTAACCTACAATTGCACATCTACAACATATCATCAACACATAAACACATTCATCACACACAAAATATCATGTAGGAAAAACTGCTTTTGTTTGTATTAATCAAGAAATGCCTCTTTACAATGTGGTTTGAGCTTGGACTGCAACATAGTCTTTCTCCCTCTCGATCTTCCCTACTCTCAAGAATAACTCAAAATAAGATACCAAGATATTTTACATGAGGGGGCTCTTCGAGCTCTTCCCTCCATCTCACCTACTCTATTCAATTACATTGAATTTACAATTTAATGGTTGTCTAGTCCAGATCGGATCTAGATCCAGCCTTAAAACCATTTAAGGCTACTTCTACCTAACACCTGCTCAAAGGCACAGCTTTTGCTCTACCAGCCTTACAAGAATTTAATTACATTGTTTTCAAATTTAAAATTTGAAACAAGAGGGTTGCGCCTCTCCTCTTCATTGAATGCACGCGCCGATGATGAGCGGGCTGGATTGTGCATGGCTGGCTTGGGAGCGATGCTCCTACATCATATAGTTGCATATGAAATTGTTGCAATATAGTTGCATATAGTTGCATAAGTTGCATTTTTGCATAAAGATGCATATTATTGCATATTATAAGTTGCATAAAGTTGCATATATTTGCATATAAGTTGCATAAAGTTGCATATATTTATGTATCCCTCAACACTCAGTGGATAACTGGATTTGAGACCTATGAAAGAGTTCGAGTGGGGATCGATAGTTTGGAAATCCATGATCTTGGAATTTCACATTTTTGGAAATCCCCTTTAGTGGCTGGTGGGGAATGGAGGAAAGGTTCTATTTGGAAATAATGTTGGAGGGGAGGGATCTATGGGGGGTGTCTAAACATATTTGTCCAACATGATGTTTTAAGACATGACAACCTATCATAGAATGTGTGACTTTAAAGATTTCAGATAGCCATTGACAATCTGGCTCCAAAAATGAGGGCAGTAGCATCATAAATGAATTGCCACATAGTGCCAAAGAGTTTAAGATCACATGGAAAATAGGTCCAACTTTTACTCATGCACATAAAAACCAAAAGCATTGATGTGGAGTACCATATGTGATGGGTTGTTGGCTCACCACATGGTTGGAATTTCAAACTTAAATAATATGTCAAATTTGAAAGTTTTGATAACTCCAATATTAGTTTTCACTTTATCATCAATATTAGGAATATTGATGAAAGACATTTTCACCATATTTGATGGTGGGAAAATTGCTCCATAAGAGACAATTTCCGTGTAAAACTTCATTAGTGTTCATCACTTTTACATGAGATTTCAAAACCTGAAACTTGTGTTTTTTGTGCCTTCTATGGAAGCACACATTTAAGAACATGTGTTTCTTCCTAAGAGGTCACACATTCAAATCCAAATGGGAGTAGGGTATGTATACCTCTGTACACTTTAGTGTTGAAATTTTAACAACCAATGAGGAACAATAATTGGGTTGTAGGTCTAAAGGACTGTCTCAACTATTGTGGAGATTCTAAGCATGGTTTCTCTCCAACCATCCCTTTTTCATCCACATTTTCAAAAAAAAGTTTCCCCAACTTCTATGGGCTCTTACCAACCACTAAAAAATGGTAAATTTATACCATTTACAATGATAACAACGATCAAAACAACAATGAAAATTATGGACATGGCTTGATTCTTGTTTCATAAACTATATTAAAAAAAGATAAGACATGATTTATTATATTACAATTAAGGGGTAAAAAATAGGATGTTAAAAAAGGGAATTCAAGTAGTGCATTCAAGCATATGCCATTGACGTTATGACGTGTTTAGCAAAGAGATGTCATATAACACAAGGTGCTTGCAAGTTTCCATCCAAGGATTCAGCGATTTTAGCTCCGAGAAGCTTCATGGTAAGTGTTGTGGGATTGGTATATGGAAAGGTGATGTGATAGAAATATTAATATTGAGCATCCAAGTATTGTCTCATGTCTCATCTATGCTTATTGGCATTCTTCCTTGTCACTAAAGACATCGATCAAATTTTGAAGCAAGATGAGTTATTTGATGAAATTTTATGTATAAGTGTATTTAGTGTATGAGGCAACCTTTACCATAAAACAATAGTTTATTGTTAGATGATTTTCGAATGCATCAATTATGTATATTAAATTTATTTGATGGGGATATAACACTATTAGTACAACCCACCAACTACCAAGTTTGCAAATAAATAATACATTATACCACTTTGAAATTCAAATGACTTTTCCTCTTGAGTTTTGAATCTTGACTCCTAAGAATTGAATACTAAAAGGTTGTTAGAATGATTACCCTTGTTTGCAAAGATGTGAAATGATCCTTTATTCCAAATTGACAGGGAAATAATTGAATTCCATTCTATGAAGTTTTGAAGGGGTCTTGAAAGGAAGGTCTTGAAAGGAAATGGAATCTTCAAATTTGATCATTAGAAATTAGTGCTAAGGCTTGTGTTGATCTTTAATAGAAGTTGTTGAAATTAATGATCCCTAACCAATCTCCAAAATATCATATGTTTATTGGATCTTTTGTGGCAAAACTTGCATAAATATTGAAAGTATGAGGTGATTAACTTGTCATTAACAATGTTGGATGATCTAGAATTAAGGGCTTTTCCTCAAAATTGAAACATCTCAGGGATTAGTAAAGCTATGCATGTCTATCCTCATACTCTACAAGACTTCTCAATCCATCCGAATATGTACCTTTTTCATTATGTTAGTGATCAACTATCTTGTTTCACAAAACTCAAGCTAAAATTTATGCTTCTCCAATTGCTCACAAACATAATGGCACTGCATTTAAATGCTCTTTATTCTTGCATGAAACCTAGTATTCTCAGCCATTTCAATGAAAATTTTGTGATCACATCTTAAAATTGTAGGATTTGGTTGCTCTAATATAACATTCTCTCACAGATTTTGATGCCCATGTTCCTTTGAGAAATTTGAAAATCCTTTTAATAGTTTCCCAATGATGCAACCCAAGATTACTTGATAAATCACTTACATTTGTAATTGCAAAAGAAATATGAAGTTTCATTCATACTATTTCATACATAAGGATGCCTACCACACTCCAATAAGGAATATTTCTCATAGCTTCCTCATTAACTTGAGTACTTGGACCCATATCTTGTGACAATTTTTGGGCAATTTCCATTTGAGTCTTCACATTTTAGAAATCACTCATCCTTAATATCTAAAGGATATGTTCAATGTATCTCCTTTGACTCAAATGAAACTTCCTATTGCTCAAATCTCTTACAACTTGAATAACCAAGTAGGATTAATGGATCTCTCCATGATCCAACATGTCAAATTCTACAACAGTTTTGATTTGAAAGAATTTAACAAAGATAACTCCTTGCTCATACAAATGCATAATCTATGGAGAATGCAAAAATGATAAAATACTTGGCATTATGCTTGACATAAATATTTAGATATGTAGTATAATGTTGGAAACCCTCATTCATTAAATGCGCATCAATGTGTCAATATCATGCCCTATAGGATTTCTTAAGTCTATGCAATTACTTTTGCAACATGAACACCATATGCTTGTTGCCTTGTTGTACATAACCCTCAAGTTGTTCCATACATATATCTTCCTACAACATACCATTAATGAATGTTGTCTCAACATCATGTTGATGGATATGCATATTCATCATTATTGCAATTGCTGAGATTTCTATAATAGATGCCATCTTCACTATTGGTATAAAATTCTTTGGGTTGTTCATGCCCTAAATTTGTGTGTACACTTTCACCATCAATTGAGATTTATATTTCTCAACTGCATCACTTGACTTGTTTTGTTTGAAAACCCACTTAGTACTAGTTTCTTACCTATTGGTAGAGGAACACGTGCCAAAGTTTGATTCTTCACTAATGGCTCATACTTTTCATCCATAGCTTGTTTCCATTCTACCATGTTTTGGTATTTAAGCACAATTTTTATTGTTTGGGGTTCGATCACTTCAACATTCCTTGCATAACTCCATAGTGCCTCTAATAGTTTTTGGATTCTTGTTGATATTCTTAGTGCCGAAAATTATTTGTTAGGTTTTTTTTCAATTCTACACTCTCCCAAAATGAAGGATTATCTTCATTCGAAGTTCCCTCGGTATATTCCTCAATTATCTCCATTGAGGGGACATCCAAAAACTTAATGTTTCTCCTACCTTTGTAGTCGCTATCAAGATGCTTCACTAACACTGCAACTTCATAAAAAATCATCTCAAATTATAATCATTGAATGTTCTATTGGTCTATACAGTCTATAAATAGTTTCATTTGAACCATAGCCAACCATAATACATTTTGTGCTCCTATCATCCATTTTTTTTCACCTCTATCTATAATGTATGCATATAATGGAAAACCAAAAGTGCTCAAATTCTAACCATTTGGCTTCCTTCGATGCCATTCTCCAAACAATGAATTCTGCAATTCTTTCGTAGGTAACCTACTTTAGCCATAGGTTGTGGTTTCCATGCTTTTCTCTAGATTGTATTTGTTAGTATGAAACTTTTAAACATACACCTTGCATTATCCACCATAGGCCATTTTTTTCTCTCCACTACCTTGTTTCACTACAAATAATATGGGGAAGTATATTCTAATTGGACCCCTTCATGAGAGAAAAATAAATCTTGAATTCTTTTAATGTGTACTCTCCCCCATTATTACACCTCAGTATCTTCAATGGTCTCCCAATTGCTTCTACACAAAGGATTTAAAAACTTTAAAATGATCAAAGACTTATGCTTTATTTTTAGAAATTAAACAAATTTATTTCTTGAAAGATCATCTATATATGTGATAAAATACTTTCCTCATCTATGTGACAGCACTTGAATTCACTTGTAGATGTTTGAGTGCATCAATTCCATCATTCCTCTTGTTCTATACATTTCATCCTTATAAATTGAGTGTCTATGATGCTTCTCGAGCTTGCATCCTTCATAAATCTTGAATTCCACTAATACCGTCAATTTGAGTCCATACACAAATTGTTAATTTGACAAAACTTCCAAAGACTATGTTCCAACGTGCCCAAACTTGTGATTCCAAGTGACGATCTTTTTCACTAATCAACTAGATTAACCATGTATCTCAATGCCACTTCTAGTATTCCCACACTTAGTGTATACAAGTTTCCATCCCTCATTCCCATGACAACTACTTCTCCTATCAGAATTTGGTATCATTTACCTCCTTGGGGATCATATTTAATCATCAACAAGGAGGATTAGGTTAATCATGGCTTGAAGGATTGTGATATTTTGATATTTTTGAAAATGTATTGCCTAGTTTTTTCACATTTAATTTAGTCTATATGGATTGTCAAGAAATTATCTTTTTGTCATAAGGTAGGTGGGGGAACTATGGGATCCTCACCACTTTGGTTCTCATTGCATTACTATGCTCCCTACAATATTTATGTGTGTGACCCTACCAAAATATTTATATTTAGTTTCATCGAATTCAAGTGACCCTAATTGAAGCAAACAAAGGAGGGAAAAAAATCTAGTGATAATGGAAAACCTAGTAAAAGAGACAAGAGCCTACAAAAGTTGAAGATATTCTACTTTTTTTTCACATCCAATACCACTATGCACTATTAAAACAACTCCAAGTTCAACTTGAAAAACCAAGGCTATTTTTTGGATTACAAAGGAGACTAGGATGATTAGGACAACATTAAGACAAGACACTAATACAAGGAGTCATGAAAAGAACATAGTGTGTATCAAGCCCAAAATAAATGAGGTAGCTCTTCTATGGTGGGGTATGGGGAAACATTCCCAACAATTGTATCTTTAGTGTTCCAGGTCAGGTATGTTGTTACTTATGTGGGATCAATATACAATATTGTCCTTCATTCAAAGAGCCACCCCCAAAGTCATAATAGATGATACAAGTAGTCAATGATGAGGTGCACAAGATGATGATATCCTTCAGATTATCTATTATCGTAGTTTGAAAACCCCTACTTCCCATACTCAATCATCCCATCTTGAAATTCATGAAAATGACCAAATTTGAGGAATTTTAATTTATGGAAAGGGGATTTGGAGAAGAGAACTAAAAGTAGGAAACATGGGTTTTGTGAGGAAACCTAATTAATATAACCTTAGGGCACATCGCTTTTGTGAGGATGTAAATATTGTTAAACCTAGAATAGTTGGCTTTCTCTAGAAGAATTGTTTATGGGCATTAAGTGGATTTTACAAATCTAGGCAGGAAAGTTTTGAAGGGCCAGAAAAAGGCCTAAAGTGTCATTTGGGCCATCTTGTTTCTCTCATCTAAAGGTGATGTTGGAGTGCTAGATTTCGATATGTCATTATTCGTATGAAGGACTATAAGTTTCCACCTTTATTTATATATTTCACATTAATATAAAACCATATATGTGCATTTTAAAAGGATGAATTAGCTCATATGTGTGCTCTATTTTAGTGAAGATTTGAATTACATAGAAGATAGTGACAATTTTTTACACATGGTAAGAATATTGAGCTTGGAAAGTGATATTTGGGAACTTTGCAAGCCCATTATGAAAAAGTCCCTACAACCATTACATTACATCAAACCATATTTCTATCAAGAATTTCATCAAACAATTAACATGCACACTCAAGTTCTAGGAGAAAGAAGTCAAACCATATTTATCCTCTGTGTGTGCCCTCCTCATGTGTGCCCTCCTCTGCTTAAGCCCTCTTCTAGTGCGCCCTCAAAACCGTGTTCCCTCCTCCGGTCGTGTGCCCTCCTCTGGTGCACCCTCAAAACTGTGTGCCCTCCTCTGGTGTGCCCTCCTTCACCATGCACCTCTTCCTCCTTCTCCCATTCCCCTCTCCCTCCTTCTCCTCCTCTCCCTCCTTCTCCCGTGATCCTGATCTCCACTCTACATGCATGTTTCTCCCTCCTTCTCCTCCTCTCCCTCCTTATCTCATGCTCCTGATCTCTACTTTGCATGTGTGCATGCACCTATTCGCGCGAGCACAAAAATATGAGGACGATAGTGTAGTGTGATA
>JASDQU010503185.1:61630-73344 GCA_032191745.1 Picea mariana
ATTGTTAAGAACCAATACCAGATCTGAAGATATAAACAACACAATTACTGAATACACAATAGATCCACAAAGCAATATAGAAGAAACCACACAATATTATTATCAAACCCTTAAGGTAGGGCAACACCGTACAATGGATCCTATTATGGAAGGGATCCTCTCCTGTTCACTTGCCTCTTCGAGGGGGCATCCTCCTATCGAGCTACCACTCCACAATACAATATTTCTCTTCATGTCTCATTACATTGCTTGAGCCCCTTTATATAGTGCTACCATCACCTAAGAACATTCTAGAGGAGGAATCTTCTAGAAGTAGAACCTTCTAAGAAGTCCTCTTACATTTATTATATCTAACTACCATAGTGGGCCTTATTTAATAATATAGTGGACCTAGTCCACCTTACATTGAATGACCTCCACTATTATCACTATGGGCCCTCTGGGCCCCCCTACTACCTCTTTAGCTACCTTACACATATTGTCATTGTTTCCTTGTATTGGACTGATAGCTCAACGTTGTTTGATGTTTAGATCCAGAGTAACTAGAAATTTATAGTTGTGGTAACACTCTTGCGTTTTGTTGACCGGTCTATGTATCATACAACATCGTATAAGTTGAACTAATGATTGTTGTGCATTTAAATGGAAAGTCAAGGTTATTGCAATATTGATGATTGTTTGTTGAATGTCCACTGTGTATAGTTGATATCATAGATGAGCACAGATTCCATGACAGTATTGTCTCATTACAACTTAATTGTTAAATGGAATTGAGGAATAAAATCAGGCACAATTTTTGTGTCTGGTTTGATGAATGAAATAATTCATGGATAGTGGTTGATGTTTTAGTGTTGAACAAAGTGGAATTAAGTGACTGTGTATTCATTTGGGAATTGTTTTAAAACATTAAATGGACAAATGAGAAGAAACAAAACTCTTCTACAGGTTGTTGTGGGATGCATATTGTCTTGTTTTGGTGACACTGTGTTAAAGATCTGATTGCAAATAGTGAGCAAGTTAATGCACATAATTGATTGAACTATACACAATAGTTTTTCATTTGATCACATTGATTATTTGGTTGGTGTTAGTTCTTTTTACGTTTGATATAGAATGATTTTATGGATTACTTAATTAATTTTATGAACAATATCTGCTCTCTTTCCCTACCATTATTTCGCTTTTCGCTAATTACAACCCCATCGCCTTCCCACATTCATTTTTCACTCCCTCTTCTTAAAATGTAATTACAGTTCAGAATAATTCTGTATTGAAGCAGTTTGAAATCATAGTTTCTTGGTTGGATCACACTGATATTTTCTTTGGTTTTCATTACAGTTGATTATTTGTTGTCTTTGAGCAATAACCATGATTCTTTTCCCACTCATTTTAACATTTTTTTCGCTCAATACAACCCCTCACATATCCCAGAACCTTTATTCACACCTTGCTCAATGACACCAATTAAGCAGTTTGTATGGATTGGATTGCATGGGTCTGATATGTTGCTGAGCCAAAATCTATTTTATATTTTTAAGGATTTGTCATGTATGGTTGTTAAAATAATTATTTGCTAATAAATCATGCATGCAGGAATGATCTTTTTCAGTCGAGGTCGCCATGGCAGAGGTAACCGAGGAAGAGGAAATTGGAACAGGGGTGCTAGAAGGCCTAGATTCTCCATTCACTTTGATGCTAACTCACAAGAGTTAGGCTAGTTATTTCAAACTGGATTTTTCAATTGGATTTGTCAAGGAGTGGTCCAACCTAGGCCTGAAAGACCTCCCTTCCAAGCTCCACAAGCCCCTGGTATTCACGTGCCCCCTCATGTCTCATTGCAACCCGAGGTTCCCGAAAATGAAATATGGCAAGAGATTGTCCACCCAGTAGTCTCCCAACATCATGGTTGTCCCAATTTTTCCTTACCTGCTCCCCCTCCTATCAATCATATTATCCAAGTTGCACCTGTCCACTCACCAGTTCAGTCCTCTTATACTAGCAAAAGGTTGAAAACTGAGGTCCACCATGCCCCTGACAAAGGAAAATCCATTGCTTCCCCTTCCTCACCCTCCAATGGCTTTGATAAATCAATGTCTTTCCGGATGCATTTGAGGGATGTTTGTTCTCATGTGATCAACAATATTAGGCCTAAAATCTCAGCACAACTAAAGGAAAATTCAGAGAAATCAAAGGGTTACAACAACAACCAAGGAAAGATTGCATCTTAGAGTGGAAAATATAGTTTTTGAGTTTTATTTTATTTATTGTTGATGACAGTTGACTTCAGAAGTTTTGGACAACATGTTTTCTTTCGATATATGAGTAATATATTTTTGAAAAAAAATTCAAATATCAATGAGATAAATTGTCAAATATTAATGTGATGATGGGAGTCATGAGGAGGGTGTTTTTCTTAATTAACTAGTTATGTTATGATTGTTAATAGCTAAAGGGAGTCACAAGGGGTCCCACCTACTAGTTATTATTTATTTAAAACCCTTATTATGATTTATTACTTTTCCCCCTTAACTAAAAAGTTGGTTGAGTTTTATTTAACTTAACTAATGAAGTAGTTCAACTACTTCAACCAATTCTAATTTTCTTAAAGGCAAAAGGAAAGGGAAGAACAAAGGAGGATAGAAGGAGAAGCATATTAAGGTTTTCTCTTTGAGTTTGTGTTGAGATAGTTCAATTTTCATTAATTCCTTAATTGATCATAAGCCTAATTCTTTTTTATGATAGAAGGGTCTTATTGTAGACAACAAGATTCAGGGTTGAATTACATCATTTAGACAAAAAAATATCAGAGGTGTTGATCTATCTTTGATAGTCTGTGTAGACTTGTCTGTTTTTTAATTAGTTTTCATGACTGAAAAATGCTATTGTGTAGATTCAAGTGGGCAGCAATCTGTGGAAAACGGATCCAACTTTTAGAGTTCAATTTCTTATTTTCTGTCAGAGGTCCTTTTGTATGTTTCTTAAGGGACGTCTAAGTTTGACTTTGGTCCAAAACTTCTTCACAAAATTTTGTAAAGAGAATGAATCTTTGATGAATTGGAATGAAATAAACGATTGATTTATGTCGCATCTGTCTTGATTATTATCTTGGTGTCTTTACTTCTGTCTAAACATTTATTTCATCAACTGTTATATTCAGAAAATCATATAAATTATGAATTTTCCAGCAAGCTTTTATTTATAAAAAGACTAGCCTAAGGACTTGTAATCAATACTTGTGAGTTAGGATATTATTTTTGATGGCTATAAACATAGGGTGACTTTCCCGTCTATTTTTCTTTAGCCAAGAAGAATCTGAAAATGCTTGAGTAATATCATCTCATATCTTTTCCTCAACATACACAATTAGCATAGGAAAATGTGCATGTTCCTAAAAAATCCTACTTGGAAAGTGTGTGTAGTGGTTCAATGAGTACAGAGGCTATATGATTAAGAACATGCATTTATAAATTTCTAAGAACATGCACACATTCATGCATGTGTGTGTTCCTTCATAGCCCATTGCTACTTTTTCAACCACCATCTTCATGTGAGTGCTCACATACATCCATAAATACATAATTAAACAAAAAATCTCTATGGATTAGCTCAATTGGTTCAGAGTTTGTCGTAAGGTATTTGGTTCTAGTTTGACTGAGTCTCTTTATATTATCATCTATAATTGTGGCTAGTATTTGAGACACCTTCCATCCAAATAATCCAAGGAATAGGGGGGAATCTTGTATGGTTTTGTTATGAACCAATGCCTTGAGAATGATAAAAAGTCAAGGAGTAACGATCAACTTTGAGGGGGATACCTCCTTTTACAATATATTAAATGTAAAAACGTGAGCTAATATGATCCTAAGTCTAGGTATCCTTGGTATATATATAGGACACAAATGGTATAGTTATAATGAAAGGGAACAATGAAGCATTCTAACCTAAATACAAATATAACACCAGAAATGTAATAATTCAATATCTAGGGCTTAATAAGGGGTTTTATACTTAACATGGGGCTTTGTCTAGGGTTTAACATGCCCCTCTCCTTCAAAAAGTGTTTTCCTCAACACTTCACTAATTACGGGAGTTTTTATATGAAGAAATCATCTTCCCATATTGTCTTTACCACTGGTAGGTTATTCCATTTGACGAGGTATTCAGTAATTGATCAATTTCGCAACCACTTAACCCTTGTTTCAAGGATTTTTTTTGGTTCTAGTATGATTGTCCCTTCTTCATTAATGTCTAGTAAAATATTTTGGACTGGGATCTTTTCAATGATTACCTTTTTTAACAAAGAAACATGGAAGATTGGATGCACACATCAAGATGGAGGCAACTCTATTCTTTAAGACACACTTATAATCCTTTGCAACACTTTATAGGGGCCATAATATTTGGGTGATAATTTATTTATCTTCTTTTGTTTCTTGAGGTACATTTGTTTATATGGTTGTAGTCTCAAAAATACCCAATCCCCCACTTCAAATTCTCTTTCACTATGATGTTGATATGCTTGTTGTTTCACCCCATTTTTTTTCCATAACCAAGATGTCCTTCAATAGTCTGAGAAAATCTCATTGGTGCTCTATATGGCTCTCCACTTCCTGAACCTTTGCAATCACTTTCAAGGGAGATGTGATGGATGGAGGATGATACCCATAAAGTGCTAGAAATGGGGGAATTTTTTATGATGTATGGAAGGATGTGTTGTACCACCATTATACCAATGGAAACCACTTGACCCACTGTATTTGTTTATCATATGAAAATCAACAAATATATCCTTATAGACATTTATTCAAAATCTCAGTTTTCCCATTCAATTAAGGATGGTAAGATGAGTTGTGATCCAATTGAGTACCTAAACCAGAAAATAATCCAGTCTAAAAATTTCCAATAAAAATTGGATCTATGTCACTTACAATAATCTTGGGGACTCCATGTATCTTTTGAATTTTTCCATTAATGTTGTGGATATTCTTCTTTCTTTAAAATGATGAGAGAGAGAGAAAAATGGGCATACTTTGTTACTCTATCCACTACTACCATGATGCCAATCTTTCCTTCAGATTCGGGTAAACATGTAATAAAATCCATTGAAACTTCTTCCCAACATTATCTTAGTGTAGCTAATGGTTGTAGGAGACCTATCATCTTAATTATCTTTCCCTTATTTTTTTGGTAGAACAAACATTAAGACAAAAAAAATTTAACATTAGTTTTAAGAACTTCCCCCAAAAAAACCTTCTTTCTCCTATGGTAAGTTTTCAACAACACTAAATGTCCTCCTATAGAAGAAGTGTGCAATTTCATAAGGACCTTCTATTTCATTTGGGAATTATTACACAAATACAGGCGATCATGATACCATACAAAATCATTATTTCATACAAATTTATATAAATAACTCGGGTCCTCTTGTATTTGTTGAATGATATTTCATACCTCTTGATATTGATTTCATTATATCCTTGCTTCTTACAACCAATCAGATTGTGGAATAGAAATAGCACAAAGTGAACCATGTAATTCTTCTTCTTTCCTTGAAAGTGCATCTGCCACAATATTATGTTTTCATTTCTTGTACATAATTTCAAAGTCATAAACTAGCATCTTTGTAACCCATTTTTATTTCTATTCTGAAGATAATAGTTTCTTGAAGAATTACTTCAAAATATCATGGTCTGTTCCTATTAGGTAAGGGTGTCATTTCTTAACTACATGTAGTATGGACACGATGTATTTTTCATAAATGGGTTTTAGTAACTTTTCTCCTTTAATTTGGTTTCCTTCAAAGGAAAGGGGCCTTCCTTCTTGCATTAAAACTGCACCAATTCCATGGCCCGAGGCATCACACTCCAAAATAAAATAAAAATGTGAAATCAAGTGTGGATAGGATAGGACATGTACACATAAACTCCTTAATTTTTTAAAAAGATTTGTTTTCTTATTGAGTCCAATAAAATGCTTCCTTTAATAATGTTGTTATAGGTGCCACTATTTGACCATAGTTTTTACCAAACTTGCAATAATATCCTGTCAATCCTTATAATCCTCTAATTTTCTTCAATATTTTAGGATTTGTCCATTCCCTCATAGCTTTAATTATGTTAGTGTCCACTTTTACACCTTCATGAGATACAATATGACCAAAATATTCCACTTATTAAATCCCAAAGGCCCGCTTGGGAGGATTTTCATAAAGTTGTTCCTCTTCCAAAAGTTGTAATACTCTGTCAACATGTTGTACATTCTCTTCCCATGATTTATTGTAGATTAGTATGCCACAAAAAAATACTAACACAAACTTTATAAGGAAAGGTTTGAAAATGGATCTCATCAAATTTGAAATGTTGAAGGTGAATTGGTAAGTCCAAATGGAATAATTAAAAACTCATAATGACCTTTATGTGTTATAAAGGATTTTTTGGGAATGTCTTCCTCCCTCATTCTAGAAAGATATGGAAAATGTCATGAAAATATATGGAAAATTAAGGGCCATTCTTGCCAATGACTGTAACAATTAGACCCCTAATATGATATCAACACCATCTATTTGGGTGAAAATAATGGGAGTATCCAAAACATACTCCCCCATATTGAGATTAATACTATGGCACTTCCCAGAAGAATTTATTGTACCTCCATATGCAATCATTACTTGAAACTCTGGTGCTAGAAATACAAAGCGGTTGAGAAAATTTTGTTAATTTGCAATTGATGAAGTTATGGGTATTACCAAAATTAATCAACAATGTTACCTTTTATTTTTTATGTGTCCTTGTATCTTAAGGGTTGGTGGAGTACTGATGTTGGCCAATGCATGAAAATAAATAGTTGGAATAACCTCTTCTAGATATTGAACTTGTGATGGTTTCAATTCTTGATCTTCTTCCTTTTCACAGTATATCTAGAATAAATTTATTCTCACCAAATTTATGCCCCTTCCTGTACTTGCTATCACAATTGAAGCATAGTCCCTTCTTTTCTTCTTTCATCCATTTGTTGAGGTGTCAACCTTGTTGGTTGAGTGAGTTTAGGAGAGGGAACATGGTGTTCTCTATAGTTTCTTGTGGCCACCCTTCTAGTAGCCATATTTTGGTTTTCCACTTTCCTTTCCATACTCAAAGCTTGCTCTAGGGATTTAGGTTCAAAAAGATGCACCTCATTTTGAATTTACTCATTTAAAGTTCCCATAAAGAGATATAACAAATTATCCTCAAGAATTTTGTTTACCCTAAGACTGAACTTTTAGAATTATTGAATGTGCATTGTATTTGGACCTTTTTTCCAAATATTTATCAACTAACTAATGAATTAGTTTCTCTTAATATCCCCATAATTTGATATCAATTCATTTGTAAAAATGGAATAAGAGATAACATAATTCTTTTTTCTTTCAAAAATCCATTGATACTAAACAAAATGATGATTTTCGAAATACAAGGATCCAATAGGTACCTTTTGTAAGCTTGGAACTTGGTGTAGATCAAAGTATTGATCCATATGGAGTATCCATGTTATATGATATTTACTATCAAACTTCCTCATATCAATCTTTAGAATGAAGTAGTTCCTTGGTGCAACATTGAAACCTTCATGATGTGGATATTGAAGTGATGATAATAATGCTTATGGGACTCAATCTTTATTTCCTCTACAATGTCTCAATTTCCTTTCATTTTGATATATCCTTTAGGGAGTTTCTCATATAGAGCATGGAAGATCATGGAAGATTGAATTTTACAATTCTAACATATTGTTTTTTGTATTCTCATAATTTTCATCCATATTATTTTTTGTCTCTTTCCTATTTTAATCCATCTTATTTTCCACCCCATCCATCTTCATTTCCACATTTCCAATCTAGTGAAAGATTTATTCTCTTTCTTATTGAGTCATGATTGAACTCTCTGGATGTTTGGTTCATGAAATAACTTTTGGAGGAACCTTTGGAGCCATGTGAGAAAAAAATAATTCTCCTCTTTCTCCTCTTTATCACAAATTTTGAATCATCAAAAATAGATCTTCTAATCAAAAGTTATGTCAATTGTAAACCTTTCAAACCCTTAATTTGGAGTATGTCTAGATGGTTGGAATTTGTTATTATATGTGTGTGTGTGTGTGTGCATTTTTAACCCTTCCGAGTCTAAAATTTTGTCATGTAGTACTTTGAAATGACTTCTTATACTCCTAAAAATTTCACAGTATGAACCTTCACTGCTAAAAAGTTATAGCACAAATACCAAAATGACTTGTTTAAGACTAAATCAAGATTAGTAAAAATCCCCAAATTCCACAAGATATATCTCAATAATAATTAAAATTTTAAAAATTCATTCAAATGTAATTTTCTATTTCTCCTCAAGATTCTCAAAATTTTAGAGTCTTTTTCCTCATTATCAAAAATTTCGAATAATCAAAAATAGATCTTTCAATCAAAATTTATGTCAATTTTAAGTTACGTACCTTTCAAAACCTTAATTTGGAGTATGACTAGATGGATGACATTTGTTATGATATATATGAACTTTGTGTTGATATTATGGTAGTTTCAGGAGGCATTTACCTCCACGTGTAACCCTGACGAGAATAGAATATTCCGAGAAGCAAGAAGAAACCCTAAATAGTTGGTTAATAACCCTATAAGACAAGTCAACTCAAGAGAATGATTTGTATTAAGTTATTAGCCTCCAAGAGAAGAAGTTGGCCCAGTTAAGTGACTTGGAGGACTATAAACAAAGGGCGCTTGTGCTCATTTGTACTCACCTCTCATAACTGCATAAGGAAGTGGTGCACAAGTTTGAAGAAGAGTTACAGTTGCAGCTGCTGTAATTAGCAGATTTCAGTTTTGACTTAGACTCTCTCTTGGTTATGGTTTGGACTTTCTTCTTGGCCTCTTTTGGTTATTCTTTCTTGGTGTGTTATCCCTGGAGAGAGGTGTGCCACCTTGTTTGGCTATTAGGCCTAGGGTTTGCTTCCGAAATGATTCTCTGTCAAGGTTAAGGTGATTGGGGGTGGCTTCGGCCTATGGTTGGGTGACAATATTTCTATATTGTCTATGGTTAAATGAGCACATCCATAAATTTCTAATAGGTTATGGGCCCACACTATCTTCAAACAGTCTAACCACTGGAAGATATATTGGGAGGATTTACTTAGTTACAGTTGTAGTTGCAGCTAGTTTTTGTTGCAACAACGAAACCCTAACCCTCTTGTTGAGGCACCTTAAGTGAAGAGATTGACCTAATTTTTGGATAACCAAGTGCACCCTAGCCTAGTGCACCTCCTGGTATTCTCAACAAGCCAAGACGTCAAGTTTGAGTTTGTGGTCAAAGTCAAAGGTTGACCAAGTCAAAGTAGTTATGACTTACTCTATGAAGTCAGAAAACAAGTTAGAAGGGGCTTCTAACTTTAGAGCATGGAAGACAAGGATTTGCTCAATTACAGTTGTAGTTGCAGCTAGTTTTTGTTGCAGCAACGAAACCCTAACCCTCTTGTTGAGGCACCTTAAGTGAAGAGATTGAACTAATTTTTGGATAACCTAGTGCACCCTAGCCTAGCGCACCTCCTGGTATTCTCAACAAGCCAAGATGTCAAGTTTGAGTTTGTGGTCAAAGTCAAAGGTTGACCAAGTCAAAGTAGTTGTGACTTACTCTATGAAGTCAGAAAACAAGTTAGAAGGGGCTTCTAACTTCAGAGCATGGAAGACAATGATTGAACTCATCCTTGCCAAGAACAAAGTGTTGGATATTGTGAAAGGAAAGATCATTGAACCACAGTTCGAAGAAGGAAAAGAGAAGGAACCTCAGAACGTTGCAGTTATGGAGAAGTTCAGATATAATGACATCAATTCCATGAGTATCATAGTGGACTCTATAAAAGACCACTTGATACCCTACATCTCCCATCTTGACTCATCTAATAGGATGTATGATTCCCTAACAAACCTCTTCTTAGTTAGAAAAATTGCTATATGGATTGATTTTCTTAGTTAGAAAAATTGCTATATGGATTGCTATGAGGAGAAATGTTCTTTCTAATATAACAAGCTATGCCTCCTATCCCTCTACAGTGGGACTTTTTGTTCCATGCCAGCCACAAGACAAATCCTTCTATGTTAGGGACCTTAGACTCTTCATGATCCCAAGTTTCAACTAGATAAATAATATCAATATCACTCGGGATCCAACTTATCATAGGACCTTTGTGCCATGGACATTTCCAAAAAAGGATCCCGAGTGTCCCAAATTCCTATTTATTATTATCCTTATGGTCTCTATCCCTAACAATAGCTTTTCTATTTCTAATTATTGTCCATTTTCCTTCTTTCATGGCTTCTTTTACCTTTTGAGCTTCCTTCCTTAATTTAGCTTGGTCTTTCGGAATGAGGTCTTCATTTATAAATATTTGTGGCCCTTTTAAGCTCAGAGATTTACTCAACATGTTATATTTATGGTGAGTATGCTATATTTATGGTCATTACAACTTACTTTGACATGAATCAACATATCTTTGTGATCAATTATTTTTCCTAGCCTCTTTGCTTCTATGAGGTAAGTTGTATCAATTTGTGATTTATTATTTAATTCTTCTTTTACTATTGCTAGTGTAGGCTCTTTTATTAAGCTCATGGTCAATTATTTTTCCTAGCCTCTTTGCTTCTATGAAGTAAGTTGTATCAATTTGTGATTTATTATTTAATTCTTCTTTTACTATTGCTAATATATCCTCATCTTGTTGTTCTTTTATACCAAAACTTATGAGATTCAAAACTCTTTTATTACACTTATTATCCAATTCAATTAACTTATAAAAAATAATAATAATAATTTTTAATTTTAATATAGTTTATTTCTCATCTAATTTAATATAAAATACCAATTTTTACAAAAGCATTTATTTAATGTCTTTTCATTATTCATTTTTACAATTTTTATATTAATTTCAAACTTGAAATTGTTAAAAATATTTCAATTTTTAATACTTTGACTCCCTTGCCAATAAAAGCTATTAACGATGACGACAGTATGAGATGGATTGTTGGTTCACCACTTTGTATTTAGTTTTTGTTAGTGACATTGCCTCAGCAATTGTTAGAGCAATTGGCAGAGGCCAGCTATTTCTGGGAGAGGCCACTTGCACAGATTTAGTCCTCGGAGTACTTATTTATAATTTTTTTTTCAAATCTAATAAGAATGTTGTAAGTAGTTTTTACTTTATTGTTAAAGCAATTTGTAGATATTAGTTTTGTAAGAACTAAATTAGTATATTGGTGTATAAGACCTCCTTGTTTAAGGGTAAAGTAATTGAAACATGAAGTTAAAATATTTCAATGATGTATAGTTAGACTTAAAGCTATCTTGATATCTCCAAGGGAGAATGTCATGGGTTCAAATCTCTTGTACCCCTTGGGATTAGGTCAGTTTAATATTTATAAAGCTAAACAATTTAATATTTTGATTATTAAATTTATTAATTCTTAACTCAGACCTTAAGAGGGTAAGTGATTACTTGTTATTCTTTAGCATTTTGTTTGTGCTCGAAAAGCATTAAGAGAAGCTTTCCAAGATCATCATACTTTGGTTGAGTTAAGAAGTTAGGAAGGTTGGTAGTGTGAAAAATATTTTGATTTGTTGTTTTCTTAATAGTATGTTTATTCTACAAAATTGTATCTTCCATGTTTCCCCAATAGTTTAGCCAAAACA
>JASDQU010503185.1:79383-104561 GCA_032191745.1 Picea mariana
TCACTCTCAGTATCTCTCCCTCGATGTCAATCTCTCTCTCTCTCCCAAATTTCCTCTCTCTTTCTCTCTCCCTCTATCTCTTCCTCCCACCCTCTCTCTCTCTATAGTTTCCCCATATTTCTCTCTCTCCTTCTCTCTCCTGCAACTCTTCCCTCGACCTCTCATTATCTCTGCTCCCCACTCTCTCCCCCTCCCTCTCTCTACCCCACTCACTCTCTACCTTCCTCCTTGTCCCTCCCGTTGTTTCTCTCCCTCCCTCCCTTCATCCCCCACTCTACCTACCCCTACTCTCTCTCTCTCTCTCTCTCTCTCTCTCTCTCTCTCTCTCTTAAGGTTAATACCTACTTCTCCAAATCCACTAATGGTGAAAATATTCCCACTAGGAGGTAAAGGATACACTTGGGAGGTCATGCATGTGGGTTCAATATTTTATGTGGCTTCAAGGGGTTGTTCATTGGCCTAGCCTATGGTTGTGGATTTCAGTGCCACTAATTCGTTTTGAGAAGTAGGTATGCATCATAGGGTATTGGAAATGATACACACCCATTGATCGTTACACTAGGATTTTTAGGGGGGTCATTCGGGCCCCCTTTCTCTGAGGTTCGAGGGTAGGAGCCCCTGACCAAAAAATTTTGAATGTTCCTTAAATGGTTTAAAACTTACAAGGATGTAATAAGTGATCCTTTATAGTTTTCCAACCACTCTAGATACCTACGCTCGATGGGGCTTATCATGACTACAAGGTCTTCCATAGAGTCAGTTATTCAGAGTAGATGTGCATATGAATGAACTTGGACATTGTCTTTGACTTAAAGAAAAAGGAAAACTAGTTGAAGGATATAGGCATAGGAATGCATGCATTCTCCTACTTATGAAACCGTGTGTGCTTCTACTTAGGAACACATGCAGATTCAAAGCAAGAATATACACGTGTCCTTAAGCACATGCACAATAAGTATAGGAACATATGTGTTTTCTTGAGCATGTACACTATTGACGATTAAAATCGCAACGAGGATTTTTCCCACAAAGTATTGCTAAAGCCTATTATTATAAGCTAACAAGATAAATAATACTAGTAGGTGGGACCCCCTTGTAGATTGGGAGATCAGATCTAGTTCTTATTTCATGTTTATGTTGTTGTTCGACACTGCTTACCAAGTTCTACATGATGGATGAAATCTTGGTTTTATTGGCAATGGATAAGGTCTATTATGTGTTGGTTCTAATTTTGACAAATGAATGATGGATAAGTCATGTTATGTGTTGTTTCTGTTGCTTTAAGATCTAATTTCATGTTACGATGGCCTATGATTGTCCATTATTACCCTTGGTATATGTTCCTATATTCACTACTGTGACACCTGCACATGAGACATGTTAGTAACAACACATGAGAGTAGTTGAAAAGAGATAAAAAGCAATATAAACAAAATACAAAAGGAAGAAACTATACTATACTAATATGCTACACTATATGCATTGGAATTAAAAGGATGATTGTTAGTCCTAACTAACGGGGTTAGTGGCTATACGATTTATTGAGTTATATGGAAACACATATGATATGCGTTATAGTATGGTTGGCAATGGTTAATGTGACATAGGGTGGTGCTTTTGGAAAATAGTGGATGTTGGTTTCGATGCATAGTTTAATTGAATGAATTAATGGAATAGTGGGTTGGCGTGTACTAAGGAATTGAATGACTGGAGGATGGAGGTGACGTGCATTTACTGCACGTTACTCCATACCCCTTCCACTAGCCATCACCCTGGCTTGGCTATTGTTCAATTGTGATCGTTGTGGTTAAGCTCCGATTTTCAAGTAGAGGAAGAACTGCTTGGCCAAAATTGCATTTTTAAGGTTTTCTTGGTTATAGGTATGTATTTTCCCCATCCATGAACCTGCTTTGGTTATGAAATAGATATTGGCTTGGTGATGTATGGTTCTGTGCTTTTCTTAAGACTAGAAACTATGTAAAATTGTGATATTTTTCTGGAATGAATGGTTGGTATGGTTTGCATTGGAATAATGTTTGAAGTCATAGTTTCATTGATCATTCTAAGTGTTAGAAGCCACAAAGGCTCTCTGTCATCCTTATTGGTCTTGGTTGAAGGGGTTCATTTGGTATAGATCGGCTGGCTATTTCCACACATTCTTATCACCATACCTAGTCATTTTTCTGTTATGGGGTTGCTGGGTTTGAAACACCTTGTGTCATTGCATATCGTTTCACTTGGGTATGGGTTCATTCATGTTACTGATGTTTTCACATTGAGTTATGATGGTTGTTATTCCAAATGGGATTTCTTAAGGTTGATTTCTATTTCTCAGCTCTTTTTATATCAACATTCTTTGGGTGATTGGGAAAACCACAAGGGTTATACCCTGCGTGTTCTAAGTGTTGTTATAGGACCAAAATGAAGCATTTTCTCCTTTGTTCATAGTCTCTCCTATCTCGTGAACTGTCACCCTGTCTGTGAAGTCATTGCTGGTATACCTTGTGTGTGCATCATTGGTCTCAGAGGTTCTCACCCAGTTGGGGGTCGACTCCAGTCTCCCTGTTTTGGTCCACATAACGAACCCTTGATTTCTCAAGCCTAGTTTTTGATAAAGGGAATCGTTATGTCCTGTCGGGTATATTGTTGATTGTTATGAGTTGGTGGTGTATTGTCGACAGTGTTCAATTATGGGCTTGTCCCTATTGATTATGTTGACAGTGGTTTTGGTTTTGATATTTAGTCACTGCATTGGTTACTATGATAAGCTCAACATGGTTAATTGGTTGATTGAGGAAATTGGATTGAATACACAGTCACTGTCTCTTACATTGTAATTATTGAATTGTTAACCCAACATTAGTTTATAATTGATTAAGTCACAATGATGCTTCGTGCATGATGCATTGGTTTGTATGGGATTCCTACAACATGTTATGTCGATTTGATGGTTCTTGTGACTATATGTTAAAAATTGACAAATGGGAGTATTGAAATCGTAATAGCTGTGGCATGGTCGTCCACTGTGTATGTTATGGATATTGTTGATTTCACCATTAGATAAGGGAACATGTTTTATAACAATATGGTTTTGTTGCAGTATGATTGAATTGAGAAATGGATTTAGGCATATTGTCGTTGTTTCCTTGTATTAGATTGATACCTCAACATTGTTTGATGTTTAGATCCAAAGTAAATAGACATTTACAGTCGCAGTAACACTCTTGCGTTTTGTTGACTGGTCTATGTATCATACAACATCGTATAAGTTGAACTAATGATTGTTGTGCATTTAAATGGCAAGTCAAGGTTATTGCAATATTGATGATTGTTTGTTGAATGTCCACTGTGTATAGTTGATATCATAGATGAGCACAGATTCCATGACAATATTGTCTCATTACAACTTAATTGTTAAATGGAATTGAGGAATGAAATAGGGCACAATTTTTGTGTCTGGTTTGATGAATGAAATAATTCATGGATAGTGGTTGATGTTTTAGTGTTAAACAAAGTGGAATTAAGTGACTGTGTATTTATTTGGGAATTGTTTTAAAACATTAAATGGACAAATGAGAAGAAACAAAACTCTTCTATAGGTTGTTGTGGGATGCATATTATCTTGTTTTGGTGACACTATGTTAAAGATCTGATTGCAAACAGTGAGCAAGTTAATGCACATAATTGATTGAATTATACACAATAGTTTTTCATTTGATCATAGTGATTATTTGGTTGGTGTTATTTCTTTTTACGTTTGATATAGAATGATTTTATGGATTACTTAATTAATTTTATGAACAATATCTTCTCTCTTTTTCTACCATTATTTTTATTTTCGCTAATTAAAACCCCATCGCCTTCCCACATTCATTTTTCACTCCCTCTTCTTAAAATTTAATTATAGTTTAGAATAATTCTATATTGAAACAGTTTGAAATCACAGTTTCTTGGTTGGATCATAGTGATATTTTCTTTGGTTTTCATTACAATTGATTGTTTGTTGTCTTTGAGAAATAACCATGATTCTTTTCCCACTCATTTTAACTTTTTTTCACTCAATACAACCCTTCGCATATCCCAGAACCTTTGTTCACCCCTTTCTCATTGACACCAATTAAGCAATTTGTATGGAGTGGATTGCATGGGTCTGATATGTTGTTGAGCCAAAATCTATTTTATATTTTTAAGGAGCTGTCATGTATGGTTGTTAAAATAACTATTTGCTAATAAATCATGCATGCAGGAATGAGCTTTTTTAGTTGAGGTCGCCATGGCAGAGGTAACTGAGGAAGAGGAAATTGGAACAGGGGCCCTAGAAGGCCTAGATTCTCCATTCACTTTGATGCTAACTCACAAGAGTTAGGCTAGTTATTTTAGGCTGGATTTTTCAATTGGATTTGGGAAGGAGTGGTCCAACCTAGGCCTGAAAGGCCTCCCTTCCAAGCTCCACAAGCCCCTGGTATTCTCGTGCCCCCTCATGTCTCATTGCAACCCGAGGTTCCTAAAAATGAAAGATGGCAAAAGATTGTCCACCCGGTAGTCTCCCAACATCATGGTTGTCCCAAATTTTCCTTACCTACTCCCCCTCCTATCAATCATATTGTCCAAGATGCACCTGTCCAGTCACCAGTTCAGTCCTCTTATTCTAGCAAAAGGTTGAAAATTGAGGCCCACCATGCCCATGACAAAGGAAAATCCATTGTTGCCCCTTCCTCACCCTCCAATGGCTCTGGTAAATCTATGTCTTCCTGGATGAATTTGAGGGATGATTGTTCTCACGTGATCAACGATATTATGCCTAAAAGCTCAGCGCAACTAAAGGAAAATTCAGAGAAATCAAAGGGTTACAACAACAACCAAGGAAATATTGCATCTCAAAGTGGAAAATATGGTTTTTGAGTTTTATTTTATTTATTGTTGATGACAGTTGACTTCAGAAGTTTTGGACAACATGTTTTCTTTGGATATATGAGTAATATATTTTTGAAAATAATTTCAAATATCAATGAGATAAATTGTCAAATATTAATGTGATAATGGGAGTCACGAGGAGGGGTGTTTTTCTTAATTAACTAGTTATGTTATGATTGTTAAGAGCTAAAGGGAGTCACAAGGGGTCCCACCTACTAGTTATTATTTATTTAAAACCCTTATTGTGATTTATTATTTTTCCCCCTTAACTAAAACGTTGGTTGAGTTTTAGTTAATTTAACTAATGAAGTAGTTCAACTACAACCAATTCTAATTTTCTTAAAGGAAAAAGGAAAGGGAAGAAGAAAAGAGGATAGAAAGAGAAGCATACTAAGGTTTTCTCTTTGAGTTTGTGTTGAGATAGTTCAGTTTTCATTCATTCCTTAATTGATCATAAGCCTAATTATTTTTTATGATAGAAGGGTCTTATTGTAGACAACAAGATTCAGGGTTGAATTACAACATTTAGACAAAAAAAATTCAAAGGTGTTGATCTATCTTTGATAGTCTGTGTAGACTTGTTTGTTTGTGAATTAGTTTTCATGACTGAAAAATGCTATTGTGTAGATTCGAGTGGGCAACAATTTGTGGAAAACGGATCCAACTTTTAGAGTTCAGTTTTTTATTTTCTGTCAGAGGTCATTTTGTATGTTTCATCAGGGACGTCTAAGTTTGACTTTGGTCCAAAACTTCTTCACAAAATTTTGTAAAGAGAATGAATCTTTGATGAAATGGAATAAAATAAAGGATTGTTTTATGTCTCATCTGTCTTGATTATCATCTTGGTGTCTTTACTTCTATCTAAACATTTATTTCACCAACTATTATATTCAGAAAATCATATAAATAATGAATTTTCCAGCAAGCTTTTATTTATAAAAAGACTAGCTTACAGATTTGTAATTAATACTTGTGAGTTAGGATATTATTTTTGATGGCTATAACCATAGGGTGACTTTCCCGTCTATTTTTCTTTATCCAAGAAGAATCTGAAAATGCTTGAGTAATGTCATCTCATATTTTTTCCTCAACATACACAATTAGCATAGGAAAATGTGCATGTTCCTAAAAAATCCTACTTGGAAAGTGTGTGTAGCGATTTAGTGAGTACATAGGCTATATTATTAAGAACATGCATTTATAAATTTCTAAGAACATGCATACATTCCTACGTGTGTTCCTTCACACCCCATTGCCACTTTTTCAACCACCATCTTCATGTGAGTGTTCACATACATCCATAAATACATAATTAAACAAAAAATCTCTATGGATTAGCTCAATTGGTTCAAGTGGACCTTTTCAAGGTAGAGTTTGTCGTAAGGTATTTGGTTCTAGTTTGACTGAGTCTCTTTATATTATCAGCTATAATTGTGGCTAGTAGTTGAGACACCTTCCATCCAAATAATCAAAGGAATAGGGGGGAATCTTGTATGGTTTTGTTATGAACCAATGCCTTGAGAATGATAAAAAGTCAAGGAGTAATGATCAACATTGAGGGGGAGACGTCCATTTACAATATATTAAATGTAAAAACATGATCTAATATGATCCCAAGTCTAGGTATCCTTGGTATATATATAGGACACAAATGGTATAGTTATAATGAAAGGGAACAATGAAGCACTCTAAACTAAATACAAATATAACACCAGAAATGTAATAATTCAATATCTAGGGCATAATAAGGGGTTTTATACTTAACATGGGCTTTGTCTAGGGTTTAACATGCCTCTCGCCTTCAAAAAAGTGTTGTCCTCAACACTTCACTAATTACGAGAGTTTCTATATGAAGAAATCATCTTCCCATATTGCCTTTTCCACTGGTAGGTTATTCCATTTGATGAGGTACTCAGTAATTGCTCAATTTGGCAACCACTTAACCCTTGTTTCAAGGAGTTTTTTTGGTTCTAGTATGATTGTCCCTTCTTCAGTAATGTCTAGTAAAATATTTTGGACTGGGATCTTTTCACTGATTACCTTTTTTAACAAAGAAACATGGAAGATTGGATGTACACATCAAGATGGAGGCAACTCTATTTTTTAATACATACTTATAATCCTTTGCAACACTTTATAGAGGCCATAATATTTGGGTGATAATTTATTTATCTTCTTTTGTTTCTTGATGGACATTTGTTTATATGGTTGTAGTCTCAAAAATACCAATTCCCCCACTTCAAATTCCCTTTCACTATGATGTTGATATGCTTGTTGTTTCACCCCATTTTTTTCCATAACCAAGATGTCCTTCAATAGTCTGAGAGAATCTCATTGGTGCCCTATATGGCCCTCCACTTCCTAAACCTTTTCAATCGCTTTTAAGGGAGATGTGATGGATGGAGGATGATACCCATAAAGTGCTAGAAATAGGGGAATTTTTTATGATGTATGGAAGGATGTGTTGTACCACCATTATACCAATGGAAACCACTTGACCCACTGTATTTGTTTACCATATGAAAATCAACAAATATATCCTTATAGAGATTTATTCAAAATCTTAGTTTTCCCATTCAATTGAGGATGGTAAGATGAGTTGTGAGCCAATTGAGTACCAAAACCATAAAATAATCCAGTCTAAAAATTTCTAGTAAAAATTGGATCTATGTCACTTACAATAATCTTGGGGACACCATGTATCTTTTGAATTTTCCATTAATGTTGTGGATATTCTTCTTTCTTTAAAATTATGAGAGAGAGAAAAAAATGGGCATACTTTGTTAGTATATCCACTACTACCATGATGTCAATCTTCCCTTCAGATTTGGGTAAACATGTAATAAAATCCATTGAAACTTCTTCCCAACATTATCTTAGTGTAGCTAATGGTTTTAGGAGACCTATCATATTCATTATCTCTCCATTATTTTTTTGGTAGAACAAACATTAAGACACAAATTTTTTAACATCACTTTTAAGAACTTCCCCCCAAAAAACCTTCTTGATCCTATGGTAAGTTTTCAACAACACTAAATGTCCTCCTATAGAAGAAGTGTGCAATTTCATAAGGACCTTCTATTTGAGTTGGGAATTATTACATAAATTTAGGCGATCATGATACCATACAAAATTATTATTTCATACAAATTTATATAAATAACTCAGGTCCTCTTGTATTTGTTGAATGATATTTCATACCTCTTGATATTGCTTTCATTATATCCTTGCTTCTTCCACCCAATCAGATTGCGAAATAAAAATAGCACAAAGTGAACCCTATAATTCTTCTTCTTTCCTTGAAAGTGCATTTGCCACAATATTATGTTTTCATTTCTTTCACATAATTTCAAAGTCATAAACTAGCATCTTTGTAACCCATTTTTATTTCTATTCTGAAGATAATAGTTGCTTGAAGAATTGCTTCAAAATATCATGGTATGTTCCTATTAGGTAAGGGTGTCATTTCTTAACTACATGTAGTACGAACATAATTTATTTTTCATAAATGGGTTTTAGTAACTTTTGTCCTTTAATTTGGTTTCCTTCAAAGGAAAAGGGCCTTCCTTCTTGCATTAAAACTGCACCAATTCCATGGCCCGAGGCATCACACTCCAGAATAAAAAAAAAGGTGAAGTCAAGTGTGGATAGGATAGGATAGGATATGTACACATAAACTCCTTAATTTTTTAAAAAGATTTGGTTTCTTATTGAGTCCAATAAAATGCTTCCTTTAATAATGTTGTTATAGCTGCCACTATTTGACCATAGTTTTTAACAAACTTGTGGTAATATCCTGTCAATCCTAATAATCCTCTAAGTTTATTCAATATTTTAGGATTTTGCCATTCCCTCGTAGATTTAATTATGTTAGTGTCCACTTTTACACCTTCATGAGATACAATATGACCAAAATATTCCACTTATTGAACCCCAAAGGCCCTCTTGGGAGGATTTTCATAAATTTGTTCCTTTTGCAAAAGTTGTAATACTCTGTCAACATGTTGTACATTCTCTTCCCATGATTTATTGTAGATTAGTATGTCATAAAAAAATACTAACACAAATTTTATAGGGAAAGGTTTGAAAATAGATCTTATCAAAATTTGAAATGTTGAAGGTGAATTGGGAAGTCCAAATGGAATAATTAAAAACTCATAATGACCTTCATGTGTTATAAAGGTTTTTTGGTAATGTGTTCCTCCCTCATTCTAGAAAGATATGGAAAATTCCATGAAAAGATATGGAAAATTAAGGGCCATTCTTCCCAATGACTGTAACAATTAGACCCCTAATATGACATCAACACCATCCATTTGGGTGAAAATAATGGGAGTATCCAAAACATACTCCCCCATATTGAGGTTAATACTATGGCACTTCCCTGAACAATTTATTGTACCTCCATCTACAATCATTACTTGAAACTCCAGTGTTATAAATACAAAGAAGTTGAGAACTTTTGTTAATTTGCAATTTGTGAAGTTATGGGTATTACCAAAATTAATCAACAATGTTACCTTTTTATTTTTGATGTATCCTTGTATCTTAAGGGTTGGTGGAGTACTGATGTTGGCCAATGCATGAAAATAAATAGTTTGAATAACCTCTTCTAGATATTGAACTTGTTATGGTTTCAATTCTTGATCTTCTTCCTCTTCACAATATATCTAGAATAATTTTATTCTCACCAAATTTATGCCCCTTCCTGTACTTTCTATCACAATTGAAGCATAGTCCCTTCTTTTCTTCTTTCATCCATTTGTTGAGGTGTCAACCTTGTTGGTTGAGTGAGTTTAGGAGAGGGAACATGGTGTTCTCTATAGTTTCTTGTGGCCACCCTGCATTGTATTTGGACCTTTTTTCCAAATATTTATCAACTAACTAATGAATTAGTTGCTCTTAATATCCCCATAATTTGATATCAATTCATTTGTAAAAATGGAATAGGACATAATATAATTCTTTTTTCTTTCAAAAATCCATTGATACCAAACAAAATGATGATTTTTGAAATACAAGGATCCAATAGGTACCTTTTGTAAGCTTGGAACTTGGTGTAGATCAAAGTATTGATCCATATGGAGTATCCATGTTATATGATATTTACTTTCAAACTTCCTCATATCAATCTTTAGAATGAAGTAGTTCCTTGGTGCAACATTGAAACCTTGATGATGTGGATACTGAAGTGATGATTAATAATGCGTATGGGACTCAATCTTTATTTCCTCTACAATGTTTCAATTTCCTTTCATTTTGATATCTCCTTTAGGGAGTCTCTCATATAGAGCATGGAAGATCTTGGAAGATTGAATTTTACAATTCTAACATATTTTTTTTTGTATTCTCATAACTTTCATCCATATTATTTTTTGTCTCTTTCCTATTTTAATCCATCTTATTTTCCACCCCATCCATCTTCTTTTCCACATTTCCAATCTAGTGAAAGATTTATCTCTTTCTTATTGAGTCACGATTGAACTCTCTGGATGTTTGGCTCATGAAATAAATTTTTGGAGGAACCTTTGGAACCATGTGAGAAAAAACTAATTCTCCTCTTTCTCCTCTTTATCACAAATTTTGAATCATCAAAAATAGATCTTATAATCAAAACTTATGTCAATTGTAAACCTTTCAAACCCTTGATTTGGAGTATGTCTAGATGGTTGGCATTTGTTATATATATATATGTGTGTGTGTGTGTGTGTGTGTGTGTGTGTGTGTGTGTCTGTGTGTGTGTGTGTGTGCATTTTTACCCCTTATGAGTCTAAAATTTTGTCATGTAGTACTTTGACATGACTTCTTATACTCCTAAAACTTTCACAGTATGAACCTTCACTGCTAAAAAGTTATAGCACAAATACCAAAATGACTTGTTTAATACTACTTTCAAGATTAGTAAAAATCCCCAAATTCCACAAGATATATCTCAATAATAATTAAAATTTTAAAAAATCATTCAAATGTAATTTTCTATGTCTCCTCAAGATTCTCAAAATTTCAGTATTTTTCCTCGTTATCACAAATTTAGAATAATCAAAAATAGATCTTTCAATCAAAATTTATGTCAATTGTAAGTTACGTACCTTTCAAACCCTTAATTTGGAGTATGACTGGATGGATGACATTTTTTATGATATATATGAACTTTTTGTTGATATTATGGTAGTTTCGGGAGGTATTTACCTCCATGTGTAACCCTGACAAGAATATAATATTCTGGGAAGCAAGAAGAAACCCTAAATAGTTGGTTAATAACCCTAGAAGACAAGTCAGCTCAAGAGAATGATTTGTATTAAGTTATTAGCCTCCAAGAGAAGACATCGGCCTAGTTAAGTGATTTGGAGGACTAGAAATAAAGGGCGCTTGCACTCATTTGTACTCACCTCTCATAACTGCATAAGGAAGTGGTGCACAAGTTTGAAGAAGAGTTACAATTGCAGTTGCTATAATTAGCAGATTTCGGTTTTGACTTAGACTCTCTCTTTTTTATGGTTTGGACTTTATTCTTGGCCTCTTTTGGTTATTCTTTCTTGGTGCGCTATCCCTGGAGAGAGGTGTGCCACCTTGTTTGGCTATTAAGCCTAGGGTTTGCTTCTGAAATGATTCTCTGTCAAGGTTAAGGTGATCGGGGGTGGCTTCGGCCTATGGTTGGGTGACAATATTTCTATAATCTCTATGGTTAAATGACCACATCCATTAATTTCTAATAGGTTATGGGCCCATGCTATCTTTAGACAGTCTAACCACTGGAAGATATATTGGGAGGATTTTCTCAGTTACAGTTGCATTTGCAGCCAGTTTTTGTTGCAGCAACGAAACCCTAACCCTTTTGTTGAGGCACCTTAAGTGAAGAGATTGAACTAATTTTTGGATAACCTAGTGCACCCTATCCTAGCGCACCTCCTGGTATTCTCAACAAGCCAAGATGCCAAGTTTGAGTTTTTGGTCAAAGTCAAAGGTTGACCAAGTCAAAGTAGTTATGACTTACTCTATGAAGTCAGAAAACAAGTTAGAAGGGGCTTCTAACTTCAGAGCATGGAAGACAAGGATTGACCTCATCCTTTCCAAGAACAAAGTGTTGGATATCGTGAAAGGAAAGATCATTGAACCATAGTTTGAAGAAGGAAAAGAGAAGGAACCTCATAACGTTGCAGTTATGGAGAAGTTCAGGGATAATGACGTCAATTCCATGAGTATCATAGTGGACTCTATAAAATACCACTTGATACCCTACATCTCCCATCTTGACTCATCTAATAAGATATATGATCCCCTAACAAACCTCTTCTTAGTCTGAAAAATTGAACAAGTAATGAGTTTGAAGAACGAGCTTCGTGACATGAAAATGAATGATGATGAAAACATAACATCATACTTTGTGAGAATATCTCAGTTAAGAGATCAAATACAACTTATTGAAGAGATCATTTCAGAGAAGGATCTAGTAAATATAGTACTCAATGGTCTTCCCAATATATGGGATGCATTTTCCACAAGCATGAACACAAGGAAGGAGTATCCTACATTTGAAGAACTTTGGACTTTTTGTGCACAAGAAGAATCAAGGATTAGTGAAAAATAGAAACCCCAAAAGAAATACGATGATGAATCCTTCACAGTAAGGTTCAATAATTTCAGGAATAAAAATATGTTTGGGTCCAGGAAGAAACCAAATCAAGAGAAAGATATGTCAAAAATACAATGCTTCAATGGTCGAAAATATGGTCACTACAAGAATCATTGTCCCTAGTTAAATAAAAGGAAGGAAACACATGAAGCATCAGTTGTTGAAGAAAGGGAATCCTAAAAGAAGACCAAGCAAGATAAAACAAACTTCTTCTTCTAAGACAAGGTAACAATATTCTTCATAATTCTTGTACATACCATGTTCACATAGCTTTTGTACATATCTTGCATATCTATTTCTTAGAAGATAATATGTTCAAGGAGAAACTATACCTATGGAAGAACAACAAGATAAGGATTGCTATCATAATGACTACAAGTTAGACAATACACATGAAAGGATGAAGTACATCAACAACCCCTGGTAAAAATTCATGTGGAAGCTATTACTTAAGTAACAGCTACATAAAACTTGAAGAAACCTAGAAGAAGTAAAAACAGAAAGAAGTCATCAATCAAGAGGAAATTGGAAAAAGACTTGTGACACTTTGCAAAAGGTAATAAGGACGTAGACAGAAGCATGGAATTTGTTAGATGGAGGGAGCCAATTATATAATTCCAAAAGAAGAGTGTAACATCCCCATCCATCACCAGGCCGACAATGTCACTACTGAGCTCTAACTTAGATGCGATACCAAACGGCAATATCCCTGACCATTCAACAAGACGAGTAACACTACCATGCAGAATATTCACATATATGTATAACATGCATTTTAATTGAAATAAAAAACATAACACAGATTTACTGCTACCATACATATTCAAATGTAATAGATAGTAATTCATATACACAATGGAATACATGATAACATTCAAGCATCACAGGTATGCATAACATAAAATTAAGCCCATAAATTATACTTATCTTTCAACTGGAATAACACCACCAACTGCATGCAGACCTTCCACAAATCTCCCAACCTTAGACCACATTGCTCATCACTCTCAGCAGTAGGTCACCCCCAAGATGGGACTAAGCTCCACTCAGAAAGGGAATCCTAGGCTAGGCAAGGTCAATAGGAAGACACACAGTTTATGAGCAAAGATTCTCTCCCAGAAGACACTTATGCCCACTGCTCACATACTCTCATTCCCCACATTCCTGTCCCACCCCGGGAGTATACACCTTCACTATCACATAGTCCATCGGCTGCTTCACCTCCCTTTCCTTGGGCTTCAACAACAAGCCAGACCATAATTCTCAGAGCTTTGCAGCAGCTACAGGACCCCTTCTAGAAGAAATCACTTCCACAACACATTCTCTCACTTGGAGAGATCTTCTTACAAGTCTGACAACCTGCCTCTTCAACCACAACCACCTCTCTCACCCAAAGAGAGTGTTTCACATAGGCTTGACAACCTATTTCTTTAGCTTTGTTCCAACACAAGGAGGACAAAAACAAGGCTTAGCAATGAATAAATGATGGTGGCAAGACAATCCACACTTAGCTAAGGGACTGCATGGCCACAACAACCCACAATTTTAACACACATGGCATAGACAATTACGGGATGCTCAGGTTTCATAGAAGACACGGGTCGACTTCATGGATCTGATTTTCAGAGGTGCATGGCTATGTAGAGGTCTAGTGCAAAGACCAAATGAGTTCCTGGGGAGGATTCTAGCAAACTCCAATGAAGTATGGAAGGATGGGCGCACCAAATCACAACACGGATGACTTATTCATTTTTAACTACATGCACCCAGGTCGACACCTTTCTTGCTGGAGTTGCATGCACTCCATTTTGCATATGTTCCTTTCCTAGGAACTTGGGACAACACTCATCAATTGTCCACCTTAGCCTTTTAGGAAATAATAATAAATTATTATCCCCTTTAGAGGTAAGCCCCCTAGCTTATCCCCTAGGCCCAACACTTAGCCTCCTCCCTTACCCAACCTTGTGGAAACTTAGTCCCCCATCACTCTTTCTTCGTGGTCATTCTACACGCAACGATGTTTTTATATTAACAAAGTGCATAATTACATGTACAAAATAGTCTCCTGGCATTTAACAGCTAGTCTCTCTGGCCTACTTGCACATAAGATTACCATATTATAATTGCTCGAATCACCAACCTACAAAACATGTTTACTATACATAGATAAATTGGGGCTCATATTTGGGGTAATACAATCCCCTCCCCTTATTTTTGCACCATCCTCGGTGCAACTTACTTACATAGCATCAATAAGATTTCCAAAATCTTCAAAAAGATGTGGGTATTATGCTCGCATAGAATACTCATGCTCCCATGGCGCGTCCTCAGGACTGTACGAGGTCCACTGGACCTTTACAATCCCTATGGCTCGATTCCAAAGCTTCTTGCTTTTCCGGTCCAATATGCGCATGCGATGCACTTGCAAGACACCTTCTTGCTCCACTTAAATTACATTCCAATCGATTACATGATTAACATCAGGTATATATTTCTTAAGCAATGAAATATGAAACACATTATGTACAATCATGGATGCAAGTAATGCAAGCATATATGCAACTAGCCCAATCCTTTCTACGATTTCAAATGGCCCACAAAATCTGTCTACCAACTTTGAACAGTTTCCTAGCTTCAGGGAAATTCTATTGGCTTTCACTTTCAAGAAAACATGATCACCCAATTTAAACTCTCTATGGGTTCTATTATTAGCAGCATAATTTTTTTGCCTGTCTTGGGCAACCTTTAAACTCTACTTAATTTTTAGCATTTTCTCTTCCATTTCCTTCAGCAACTCTGGCCCAACCACTGCTCTATCAACTAGATTATCCCATCTTACTGGAGTATTGTACCTTTTTCCATAAAGTTCTTCAAATGGGCTCATCTTCAACGATGCTTGATACCCATTGTTGTAGGTGAATTCAACGAAGTGTAGGTAGTCTTCCCATTTAGATGGTTTTTCCATCACGTACATCCTTAGCATATCTTCTATCACTTGGTTCACCCTCTCTGTCTTCCCATCAGACTCTGGATGATAAGAAGTGTTGAAGTTCAGATTTGTTTCGAATCCTTTGAACAACCCCTTCTAGAAATTTGAGGTAAATTTCAGGTCCCTGTTAGACACAATTGTCTTTGGAATACCGTGCAATCATGTTATTTCCCTCATAAAAATATCAGCAACGTTAGTTTGCTTGTGAGTAGTCTTTAATGGAATAAAATGGGCATCTTTCGTAAGCTTGTCCACCACCACCATGATTGAATCATGCTACTTTTCAGTCTTGGGAAATCTTGTGATGAAATCCATTGTCACTACCTCCCACTTCCACTCAGGAATGGGTAAAGGCTTTAGAAACCCTACTGGGTGCATATGCTCAGCTTTAACCTTTTGTCATTCCATACATCTGGCGATGTATTCTGCAATTTCTTTCTTCATACATGGCCAAAAGTAATGTCTCGTGACTGCTTCCACAGTTTTATGATATACGGGGTGCCCTCCATAAGGCACATTATGCATTTCATTCAAAATCATAAGTTTCAATCCTTGGACATTAGGTACATAAATTTTGTTCTTGTACAGAAGTGTTCCATCAGCTTCCAATTTATAATTTTCCACTTTCTGTGGCATCTCTCACCTTGCTGTAGATTTGCTACCAAATCCCTATACTACAAATTTTCAGTTGCAGCCTCTGAAATTATGCCTTTAATATCAGTTTGGTTCATGCTAATGGCAGTAGCATGCAATTCATGCACTCTCCTACCGAGTGCATCAACCACTTTGTTCTCTTTTCCTTTGGTATTACTGATATCAAAGTCATACTCACAAAGAAACTCCAACCACCTACTCTGCCTAGCATTCAAGGTTGGTTAATCAAACAAATACTTCAGATTGTTATGGTATGTCCTCAGTTCGAACCTCCTTCCTATGAGGTAATGCCTCCATTTCTTCAGAGTGTGAACGATGGATGCCAACTCTAAATCATGACTTGCATAGTTCCTTTCGTGCTCTTTCAACTTTCTGGATTCATAACAATTTACAAACCCATTCTGACTAAGGACTCCTCCCAGTCCTTCTTTGCATGCATTTGTACACACTACAAAGTCTTCATTCGGATATGCAATCCTCAGGATTGGAGCACTGGTTAACAACTACTTCAATCGTTAGAATATTTTCTCACATTCCTCTGTCCATTGAAATTTATTCTCCTTCCTTTGCAAGGAAGTGATAGGGTGAGTTATCCTTGAGAACCCTGCAATGAACCTTCTATAATAACCAGCTAGACCCATAAAGGATATGACTTCTATCACATTCTTTGGCACTGACCATTCTCTGATGGCCTCAATCTTCTCGGGATCCATGTCTATCCCATCCTTTGAAATGATATGCCCCAAGTAATGGATCTTCTTTTGATAAAACGAGCATTTTCTCAACTTGGCATACAACTGGTGCTCCCTTAGCACCTGCAACACCATCCTCAGATGTTGCTCATGCTCTACTTCCAACTTGGAATATACCAAGATGTCATTCAAAAAGACTATGACAAACTTGTCCATATATTTTCTGAACACACCATTCATTAGGCACATAAAAACAACGGGTGCATTCGACAACCCAAATGGCACCACTATGAATTCATAGTGACCATACCTTGTTCTGAAGGTGGTCTTGTCGATGTATTCATCCTTAATTCTTACCTGGTGGTAACCTAACTTAAGATCTATCTTTGAAAATATCTTGGCATCCTTCAAATGATCAAAGAGATCATCGATCCTCGACAAAGGATACTTGTTCTTAATGGTCACTTTGTTCAACTGTGTGAAATCGATGCACAATCTCAGTGTCCCATCCTTCTTCTTCATGGACAAGACTAGGGCTCCCCAAGGTGACACACTTGGGCATATATACCCCTTCTTCAAAATCTCTTCAAGCTGCAATTGCAGTTCTTTTAGCTCTGGTGTACTCATTCTGTAAGGATCTTTCAACACTGGAGTTTCTCTAGGCATCAGGTTTACCAAGAAGTCAATATCTCTTTTCAGGGGTAATCCTGGTACCTCCTGGAATACATCTTCAAAATATTTTAATACTGCATGGTATTCAATGTTTGCGACCTCATCCTTATATGCTTCCTCCACATGGGCTGCAAATAATTGACAACCTTTTCTATAGCTCTTCTTCAGTTGCATTTCTTAGATTTCTCTGACAACAACTGCTCTGGGAATTCCTTGAACTGTTCTTTGATTTTCTTCCTCATCCAAGAAAGTGACTACCTTGTTATGATAGTCTAAGATGGCGTGCTTATGGTCCAACCAATCCATCTCAATTAGACAGTCATAGGAACCTAAAGGTAAAAAATTCAATTCATCCTTTATGCTCAGTCCATTCATGTCCACTGGACAGGACTTAACCAACTCGAAAACCTTTCTCTTGGCTCCTATATTCAACTGCACTAACCAATATTTCTCATGCTTTCTTCTTGGTAAATGAAAACTTTCCACCATTCTAGGATCTATGTAACTATGACTAGCTCTTGAATCAATTAAAATAGTAAAGGCATGGTTGTTGATCATACCTTCCACTTCAATCATGTGTGATTGAAATTCATCTTTCTTGTTGTCCAGGGCTGCATAGATCCTTGGTATTATATTGCCCATGTCCTCCACTATTTCATCTTGCTGAACATTATGGACAACTCTCACTTTGTCATTTTTGTGGGGGAAGTCTTTGTACCTATGATTTCCTTTACAACACCAACATTCCATAGGTGTCTACCTTGGAAATTGCCCAGCTACTTCAGCCTTTCTGGGCTCTCTAAATCCTAACTTTCCTTGAGGACTGTTCCTGAAAAAGGGTGGTTTGTTTCCCTTTTGCCCCTGTTCTTTCTTAAACTTGTTCTGTGCATCCCAAGCCTTCCGAAAATTAATATTTTCTCTTTGTTGTTCACATAGGCATTTCTCTCTTCTTATAGTTTCTTCCATAGTATTAGGGTCATCATACTGAATCTTGTCCCCAATGGAAGGTGCTATTCCACTCAGATACCTTTGAATTTTGACAGTCTCATCCTTGATGAAGGGAACATATTTTAACAACTCCAAGAACTTTCGTTTGTATTCATCGATGGACATGTTGCCCAGCTTGAGTTCAAAGAACTCTTTCATCTTTCTGTCATAATATATTTTTATCAAGTATTTCTTTTTGAAATACCTCTTGAATTCTTTCTAGGTAACATTTTTCTCTTTAATGTACTGCACCTGCACAATCTTATCCCACCACATGGATGTTTTTCCTTTCAGTTGATACATTGAAATTATTCCTTCTGCATGAGAGGAATAATTATGCAGTTGGAAATATTTCCTCATGCCAAGAAACCATGTCTCGGCATATTCCTCCTTCTTGTGTTCTCCATCAAACATACGAGGCTTAATCTTGTTCATTTATCCCTTCAATTCATCCACTCCAGATCTCCTATGTTTTATGGTAGGAGATAGGCTTGAACTAATGCATGCCTCCTTATTGAGATGTTTCGGGGAGTGACGACGATGCTTGTTAACACTTCCTAATCTTATTTTCTTCCCAAAGGGTTCACAACTCCCTATTTTGCTTGAATCACCTTCCTTATCCAACTTCTTTTCGATCCTTTCCATGCTCTGCATCAACTTTAGGTTGAATTCTCCCTGTTGATCCCTGGCTTTCATGAGATTTTTTTTATTTTGTCGGTTATTCTGGGCATGTTTCTGCAATCGATCAATGATTTTCATAATATGCCCTTCCTTATCTATATCTTATTCATGTCCATTGGATTTTGATCCTTCAACTCCCAAATGGACTTCCATTCCTTTTTCTTCATTCTCTGAACTGGAAGCAGTCTACGCCTCTTCCATTTCTTTGCACTTAGTGGCAACTCTATTTGGTTCTGGCACTTGTTAAACTTATGCAAACACAATGTGCAGAGAATCGAAATTTTTTAGGCCATCATTCCTTAACAAATCCCACAACATTCATAAACAAATCCGATTCAAGAAAACGTTTATTTTTCATTCTTTTTGATTCTCGTTCAATCAAGAATCCCTGCATATTTCTTCTTTCAGAGGTCTGCTTTGCTATAATTTTTGGACATTAGCCCTTTTTTCTTAGATCCCAAACCATGTGATCAAGGGCTGTGACCAAGTGCTATATCGATAGGCGTGTACTCAGAACTTCGGGTTTCATAAACCTTCATAATACATCACAACAAACTCTCATAGTTATGAATTAACGAACTCACGAAGTAGGGTGGATCAACCGTCCACGACTACTCGGCATCCAACGACTGACACTTGTTGTGGAACTACAAGCATGTGATCTCCAGGACTTCGGAGCTTCGAAGCTTTGAGACTTCGAAGGATTTCACATCCACACACCCCAAACGCCCCAAACCATTAATTTACGAACACTTCCATGACACTTTTGTTGACATCATTACGTCACATCACTTACGCTTTTCCAATTGCGGGGGCATGGAATGGTGGTTTGGAATAACCCACCTTTCATCCTGTAATTCCTCTGTATATGACATGTAAACCCCCAGGAAAACCATCGTTTGGATTGTGGGACCGCCTTGAAGAATTAACTCCCATGCAACTTGGGTCCCTGCAATGCCTCCTGGCCGTCGATCTTGATGTTTCGTGATCAACGCCAATGTGGCTCCTCTGACCTTTAACTATGTTATTCAACCTTACGACCCACAAAGTACATCTGTAAACATTCCAAGAGAGGTAAGGTGGTAGGTATAGGAAAGGTCCACGTCACCCCAGGTGACATCATCCGACCCCACCACGTCTACTCTTTCACTTCGAAACTTCGGGCTTCAGAAGTTTGTGCATCAACACTTTCCCCCTTTCCCAATTGTCGTAGTTATGAACTCTCCCTGGTTAATGGATGATCCTTTTCTCTCTCGCAACCAATGGTCAAGATACACTTCATGATTCATTGCTTCGGAGGTCTTCACCTCTGTTCACTTCCAATTTTTTTCGATTTTGCGAATTCTAAAGGGTTCTCGTGACTAACTCGTGCGTGAATTCTTAATATCTAATGGTCATAAAAGGGTTTCCCTTCCTTCCGAAGAGATCCTATGACCCACATTACTCTGTGTCCAATAACACTTATGTCGTGGTTTTACGATACCGCTACTCTTCCTGAGATTCGTAACATGACCAAGGTAACTTCATGGCACTCACGAAGGTTATGAAGTCTGAAATTAGTCCCTCCAGGCACAATTTCCACCTGAAACCTTGGGTCCAATGACCACTTATCCAGCCCATCCAGGTTCAATGTTGAAACCTTGGCTCTGAACTCAAATTTTTTCTCTTTCGACAACAATTCACTTTGAAAACTTTGTCTCGTTAACCACTAACATGGCCCATCCAGGCTCAGTGTCGAAACCATGCTCTGATACCAATTTGTAGCATCCCCATCCATCACTAGGCCGACAATGTCACTACTCAGCTCTGACTTAGCTGCGATACCAAATGACAATGTCCCCGACCATTCAACAGGTCGAGTAACACTACCATGCAGAACATTCACAATATATATATATATATATATATATATATATATATATATATATAACACAAAGTTACTGCTACCATACATATTCAAATTTAATAGACAATAATTCATATATGCAACGAAATACATAACATTCAAACATCACAGGTATGCATAACATAAAATTAAGCCCATAAATTATACTTATCTTTCAACTGGAATAACACCACCAAATGCGTGTATACCTTCCACGAACCTCCCAGCCTTAGACCACACTGCTCATCACTCTTAGCAATAGGTCACCCCTGAGCTGGGACTAAGCTCCATCGAGAAAGGGAATCCTAGGCTAGGCAAGGTCAACAGGAAAACACATAGTTTATGAGGAAGGATTCTCTCCTAGGAGAAACTTATGCCCACTTCTCACAGACTCTCATTCCCCACATGTTTGTCCCACCCGAGGAGTATACACGTTCAGTATCACACAGTCCATCGACTGCTTCACCTCCCTTGCCTTGGGCTTCAGCAACAGGATGGACCGGAATTCTTAGAGATCTGCAGTAGCTACTGGACCCCTTCCAAGAGAACTCACTTCCACAACACACTCTCTCACTTGGAGAGAGTTTCTCATAGGCCTAACAACCTGCCTCTTCAGCCACAACCACCTCTCTCACTCGAAGAGAGTGTTTCACACAAGCCTAACAACCTGCTTCTTCAGCTCCATTCCAGCACAAGGAGGACAATAACAAGGCTCAACAAGGAACAGACGATGATGAAAATCCACACTCAGCCAAGGGATTGCATGGCCACAACATGCCACAGTTATAACACACACGACATAAAAAATTATGAGATGCTTAGGTTTCACAAAAGACATGAGTCGTCTTAACAGAACTGATTTTTAGAGGTGTGTGGCTATGCAGAGGTCCAGTGCAGAGACCAAACGGTTTCTCGGGGAGGATTCCAGAAAACTCCGATGGAGTATAGAAGGATGGGCGTGCCAACTCACAACACACCTGACTTCTTCAGTTTTAACTGCATGCGCCGAGGTCGACAGATGTCTTCCTGGAGCTTCATGCACTCCATCTTGCATATGTTATTTTCCAAAGAAATTGGGACAACACTCATCATTTGTCCACCTTAGCCTTTTAGGAAATAATAGTAAATTATTATCCCCTTTAGAGGTAATCCCCCTATCTTATCCTCTAGGCCCAACACTTAGCCTCCCCCCTTACCCAACCTTGTGGAAACTTAGTCCCCCATCACTCTTTCTTCGTGATCGGTCTACACGCAACGATGTTTTTATATTAACAAAGTGCATAATTACATGTACAAAACAGGCTCCTGGCCTTTAACAGCTAGGATCTCCGACCTACTTGCACATAGGCTTACAAACTTACAATTTCTTGGCTCACCAGCCTACAAAACATGTTTACAATACATAGATATAACTGGGGCTCGTCCTTGGGGTATTACAAAGAGCATGCATTCATGCATGAAGCAGGGATTAGGAGGGAGATAATCCTGAATAATATGATCCATTTAATATTATGAAGTATCTATCCATGGTAGCAACCATGAAAATCAACACATGTTCAGTTTGACTTTAGAAGAAGTCTTCTTCGAAAATAAGCCTTAAAATATCCCTAGTTATCCATCCACATCCATGATCCCATGATGAAAGAAAGAAGTTTGAATATTTAGGGCATGGAATCTATAGAAAAATCCATGGACCCAAGAGCTAAACAAAAACATGAGGAAGAACATGAAGATTCCAAGAGAGAAAGAAAATCTAGAACAACCAGTCATTATATCGATAATTACAAGACTACTAGCTTGATCTGAACCCTCTAGAAGAAATCAAGCAGAAGAAATGGAAGTTGTGATAAGGAATAGTGTATGTAAGACTTATGAATGGAAGCATTGCGAGATCCATAACTAAAGGTTCTCCCGGATGGAGGGAGAAGACTATGATGATAGTGTGTTCCAGTAAACCAGACATATCTCTACACGAGCCATTATATCTTCTACAATATCCATGGGTTGGAGTTTACATCAGATGAATGTAAGGAATGTTCTCCTCAGTAGAGTAATTGAACAAGAAGCATGTGTAGAGAAACCTCAAGGTTTTGAGTTATACCAGAAAGAGACTCTTGTATGCAGATGGAAGAAGATCTTGTATGGACTCAAATAACTTGGTGTGGAGCCTCCAATGCACAACAAAAGTGTGGTGAAAACTTTCTATAACAGAGATATTTTTATCAGAATTGTTACTCAGAAGTCTAGGATAATGGTTTGCTAATCCATGAAAAAACTCTCATGATGATAGACGAAGTACCACTTGGATATGTTCCAGTTTGAGCCTTGCCACGATGTTATTGAGCTAGCAATAAACAAAAGAGTCAAATCCAACTATGATATACTATAATGATCAAAGCCATATGAAGCCTTCAAAGGAAAACCAGTGTTCCAGACAGACCGAAGTACATTGAGATCGAGCATTACATTCTTTGTGATGAAGTCCATAAAAGAGAAGTGGTTCTCCAATATATCTCCACAGATGAGCAGATAAAAGATATTTTTTGTAAATCCTCTGTCCAAGATGAAAAAGTTTGCATACTCAAGAAACAAGCTGGAGCTCATGGAGACGATTTCCTTATTAAAAAGGGAAGAGATGACTCCTAGGTTGGGAGGGAGAACTAATGTGTTATTGATTTATGGATAGTCATTTTTTAGTTAAAAAAATTATCCAAGATGAGCAGTTCATTTCCATTTCAGAAAGTGGTTTGAGATTTCTTATGGATATGCATTTTCCAGTTCGGAAAATGTTCCAGATTGAACAGTCATTTTCATAATGAAAATTGTTCGATGGATTGTTTATGTACCATAGACATCGATTCCTCTTCTGTCTAGTGTGGGGGAATGGTCTAGGACAGTCTTTATTCTTGGCAGTCACTCTAGTAGTGGTCAAGAAGACTAGTCCACCTTGTTGGACAATCATTCTTTCAAAGCTCACAGTTGTGAGTAGTTTTGAAGAATGGTTTGTTTTGGAGGTTGGTGCAGGACAATCATTTCCTTAGGAAATGGTTCGAATAGTCATTCGCTAGTGTTAGAGATACTTCTTGTCTCGGGATTGGGCGTACACAGGTCTGCAGTTTGTGCGGGAAGCACCTGAGCATATCACGAGAGAGTCCCATTTTGTAGCAGCAAGTCAAGCAAGCGAGCGGGCAAAGTTTTGTCTTCAGCAGTTGAGAACCATCCTCAAAGAAAATCGATGGTCAGAATCTTACAGAAGATATCGATAAAATCCCGTCAGTCGTTAGATCTCAAGAAGTTGCGCCAGAGTTAATCCCTAGTGTGCAGAGGAGGCGTCCCAGGGGAGTCATCGGGGTTTCAAAGGGTAAGAGAACTGAGACCTTTCGAGTCTCGAAATACCGACAGAGATCCTAGCCGTTGATCTCAGCAGGACACGCGTCAGACATCAGGAGGAAAGTCGGGTTTCAGTTCATCGGAGAATCAGAGTTTTCGAGGACAAGAAACTCTTGCATGTAGGAATCGCGATATGCGATTTCTCGACTGGATCAGAACCGTTCGTCAACAGGGACGCATGGCTAGAGATCCCGCAGAGTCAGGGATCGGGAAACTGAAAGTCTCGTGCACATGACAACAGGAATCGCGATATCCTGATACGCGATTTCTTGACGGAGTGAATGACCGTAGTGGGGGACAGGTGTTGAAAGGTCAATCCTTGTAGGAAGACAATGCCAAGTGGCATCGGCATATCACGAACTCAGAGGTTCGTGAGTTGGAGCCACAAAGATTTTAGTCCAGAGTTGCGATATCGCGAGAAGTGATATCTCGGCAACTGCCGGTTAGCGTGTGGGACCACAAGAGCAAGTAGAATACAGGTGGCAGGCTTTCACGACGGGGAACAGATAGTTGACATATCAACGGCAATGAGTCATCAGGGATCAGAGAATCGCGAGTCCGGAGGATGCGTGCACATTGACGTCGCAAACCCCAAAACCCCAATGGAAAGATGTATGGCTGCGGTCATATGGTGGCAGGTCACATGGACCATTGTATAGCTCGGAAGAGCTAGCGCATAAG
>JASDQU010503186.1:0-10945 GCA_032191745.1 Picea mariana
TTTGGCCTAAGAGTTGGATATGGGTGCCACTATGATATTTTTCACCCTATCTATGGGTCTTTGGGCCTTGACTATGGTTGTGGCAAGGAATATTAGTCTCACTCCCTTCACCATGATTGATAGAGGGAAAAAGTAACATCAAGCCTTAAACATAGCTTCCTAAGCTTATGTGCCATGAACACATTCTCAAACCACCACAAAGAACCATAGATTGGTAGTGGGTCCTTTACCATCATAAAACAATGAAAACAAGTGCCTTAGGATATTATTGAATCTTATCTTCCTCAAGAGCCTTGAACCACTTCTCAAACAAACAGACAAGAACTTTGTAAGGGGTCTTTCATCTCCAAGTGTGACATAGGTACCATGAGTAGGTTTTGTGCACTATAAATGGGTTTAAAGGAATATACATTGTTAGGGGGAACACTAGCATTAAAACCTAATTGAATATTCTTTAGTTCAACCATCATTAACAATATATGAAAACCTTGACACTAGTCCTCTCTAGCTAGTCTTTAGCATCCAAGTTGAGTATAGACACCAATAAAATATTTCCTACATCATGGATTGGTCTTCACTCATTGAACATAATAAAGGTAGGGAATCAATATCCTCTATACCTAAACCTTGATTCCTAGGCTCAAGATCCAAGATCAAGTCCTTAAATAATCATATATGAACTTTCAAGATATCATTCACCTCGAAGGTGGATATGGGTTCCATGACTAGGTTAGATATGGACCAAGAAATGGTTTCAAGTTCTAACTAAGGTTAAGTTCAGGAAAATAAGAGTCATGTGTCCTAAATGGATCTTCTTCAGTGAAAGTGCCATGACCAACATTTGCAAACCATGAATATTTTTAGGTTATAACATTGGATGCACCTTCCATAATTACACTAGGCCCTTGTATGGTATCTGTATTCTACTAGAGGGATACATGTTCCATGATTAAACCACAATAATGCCCTAAATAAGAAGGTGTCTCAAGATAAAACCAAAAATTATTTTGAAGGCTATGTTTGGTGTTCTTTAGCATTTTAGTGAGATGCAAATAATGTGGGTAGGTTTTTGTACAATAAATTGGTCTGAATACCTAAACATGCTTGGGGAGTACAAGGGGATAAATCCCTAAATGGACCTTCTTAATATAAAGAACCATTTTTAGGGGAGGAAACAACTTGGGCCTTGGGGCTTAAACACTACTTATGCCTAATCACATGAACAACACCTTCAAACCACAACACAAGACTTATCTAGGTGGTCATTGACATTAGAGTTAGAAAATGATTCCACTAGTATATTTTGTACACGAAGGATGGGTTGGGGCGCTTTCCATAACAGAGGAAGGAAAAAAAGAACCTAGGATATTATTGAACATTCTTAAGATCAAAATCCTTTATCAAGTCCTTGAACAAATACATGAGTTCTTCATCAAGTTTCCTTGTAGGTATCTTAGTGGGATATTAGTGATATGAGTAGATTTTGTGTAGTGGTGATGTAGTTGTTAGGATAATTAGACACTTAGGTGTTAGTTAATATCAACTTGGTCTAATGTGTCATTAGGTAAAAGTGTGTTTCTTAGTATGTGTTTCTTTAGTATGAATTAGTATGAATTTGTAGTTAGAAAATGTGATGTTCATGATATGTTCTCAACATAGATTTATATGATGGTTTATATTCTCCTCAATATTAATGGCTACATTGATCCATGACTTACCACCCAATTGGTCCATGATCTCTATTCAAAGAGCATCGAGGATCATTTGTCAATGATCGATTGTGATAAACTCTCTTGTAAATCTCTCTGCAACTTTTTTCTATTGCATTAAAAAATTTCTCCAAGTGGCCACATTGGTTGGGGCCGTGGATGTTTCCCCGTAGGGGTTTTACCACGTCAAAATATCGGTGTATTGATATTCGATTTGGTTGTGCGAGTGGTTACTAAAGTTGTTCGTCCTATGATGGAATACATGTTTTTTCGAACATGGTATCAGAGTGCATATGAAGACCTGATCATATTGTAGATCGAGATCGTGAATCCAAGTTGCCTCATCTCTAGCTTCTGTCAATTTTTCACATTTATGGGATGAGAGGACTATTCCATTATGTCTAGAACACTATTTTTAGTTAGGAACACTTTTAATTTCACTTGAAAAGGTTTTAATTTTCCCAATATATGACCATTTCAGTCAGATCCGGAGGTATAAAGCCTGAATAAGCCCTTTTAAATTTTTGCAGAGTTATTATTTCGGTCTTCTATTTTTTATTTTCAAGTTTCTACTCTTTTTTATCTGCATATTCTCTTTTCCTCATACCCTATCTGATATAGTCAAATCAGAAATAGATTGGAAAGAGTTTTCCTATCTATGTATGCTCTTTTTCATGCACTCTATGTGATCTTGGTAAATCCGAAATAGAGGATAATTTGCATTTTTCAGGTAAACTGATTGAGATCTAACCCTTGGTGGCATCAAGAAGTGGATTTTTTTTTTGTGTGTCAAATTGTGTTTTATGAGAACACTCTCCAAGGCCATATTCAACATCATAATCAACAACAACAACAAAAACAATCTTCCTTCTAAACAATACAATATGTTTTGCATTAGCTCACTTGGTTAAAAGTTGCTTTAATAAGTAAGAGGTGTTGAGTTCAAGTCTCTTTTTTGTTACTTTTTTTTCAAAAAGTTCATGCATTCATTGTAAATTGTATTTCACTTCAATTATAAAAGTGAATCACTATAAGTAGATTTAATATTTTATTTTAAAGTTATTTATTTTGCATGCAAATTTCCTTTATAAAGTAACTTCGTTGTATTTAAAATGATGCACGCTTATTCTATAAAAGTGGATCACTCCATAAGAAAATTATTTGTAAATGTGAGGTTATTGGGAGGGTTATCACCATGTGGAACACCTTATACTTTCCACATGGCTACTTGGTTATCAGTTATGTTTTTTTTCAAAAGGGAATAACTTTCACATCCGAAGCCCCCTTTTTTTTTTTTTTTATTCTGAAGTAGCCTAATTTTTCAAGATATTTCCATCCTGACCATGAGTTTTAGTTTTTAAATTCATAGTATATACATATTTAATTGGGCTTATTTCAGTGATATTTTTCTTACCGGCATCAACTACTTCCAATTGAAATACAATATGGAGAATTCATTAAGAAGTAAAGGATTGTATTGGATTACCATGGGGAAATAACTAGAACCTACTAATGCGAAGAATAAAATAAAATGGGAAAAAAGGAATGACAAAGAACATGGAATGATTGGAATTTCCATCTCCCATGATGTAAGGTTTCCCCTTCATGATATTGATGGCCCTGATGAATCTTGGGAAAATATTGAATCTATGTTTGGTAAATACAATATTTTCAAGCCCACCAATTAGAAAATAAGATAATGACTTTAAGTCAAAATGATTTTTGTTGCATTGAAGACTATTTATCTAATTTCAAAACACTTAGAATTTTATGTGAAGAATGTAACATAAAGTTGGAATAAGAGCATTGCATATATATTATTCTTTATATGCTTGGTAGCGCATATTCAGTTTTTGTATCTACCTTTTATTCCACCAAAGAAGCTATAGGGAATGCTTATAAAAATCCCTCTCTTGAGTCATTTTGTGATGCTTAAATAAGAGAGAAATATAATCTTTTGCAACTTGGAGTGGTCAACACCATAGGTACGTGCAACAAAACCTTAGTGGCCTAGTATAAAGATAAATCCAAAAATTCCAAGAAGTAACATCCTCGCCACAAAAATAAGCAAAACAAGGGTCCCAAACCCACTCAACCAACTTCCTCTCCTAATAGTGACAAAGGAGAAAAATCTAAAAATAAGAAAAATAATAGACATTGCAAATTTTGTGGGAAATATGGTCATGATGACTCCAAATGTTTCAATAAGATGGAAACTTTAGAAGCAGTGATGAAGAAGAAAAAAATGCATATTGATTCTATTTCTTCTTCTTCTTCTCATGGACTTGCACTTTCTACTTATGGTTTCTCCTTCAATACAACTTCTACATATTCTTTTGATGAGTGGCTTATTGATTGTGGAGCATATTATCATATGGATAAGGTTAAATCCATATCTTCTACTCTAAATGAATGTAACACAAAGAAATTATTTGTTGGCAATGATAGATCTCTTAGTGTTGTAGGATTTGGAATAGTTTAGGTAGATAATTTTCATTTTATTGATGTATCGGGTGTTCCAATTATTTCCTGTAACCTTTTATCAATATATCAAATAACTCATTTAGGTGAAGGTAAAACCGTAGAATTTTAACCTCACCAAGTTGTAATTGAGGATCTAAAATATCCTCAGCATGTTCTTGCGATTGAAATTGTTGATGATGTTACCATGGTGTATAAGTTTGACAAATTTGGTTTATCATATTTGCCATCAGTTTTTTTTGTTGATAATGATGACTTGAGAAAACTTTCGCAGGAGCGGTTTGGTCATCTCAACTATCACTCATTACAACAACTATGTAATCAATAGATGGTGACTATTATTCCTCTTGTTTCATACATAGATGGTGTTTGTGTTGGATGTGTTCTTGAAAAACATCATCAATACAATTTTGACAAACGTTCCTCTTGGCATGGCTCGACCCCTTTGTGACTTGTTCATAGTGACTTGTGTGGTCCACTTTCTTCTCCTTCTTTTTCTAGGTGCAACTATTTCTTAAATTTTATTGATGACTTTTCCATATGCAATTGGTTTTTCTTCTTAAAACTTAAGAGATAAGTTTTTGACAAGTTTTTGGCCTACAAGGCCCTTGTAGAAAATGATTCTAGACATCAACTTCAAAGGTTAAGAAAAGATAATAGAGGCGAATATGTGAACAATAATTTTACAAGTCATTGCACTGCACAAGCAATCCAAATGAAACACATTGTTCCATATACACCACAACAAAATGTTGTTGATGAGAGAAAGAAACTCGCTTTAAAATAAATGGCTAATTATATGATCCAATCTAAGGGATTAAGTCTAAAGTATTGGGAGGATGCCATTAACTGTGCAAATTACATATTAAAACACACTCCCACTAAGGCTCTTAAAAATATAACATTGGAAAAAGCATGGAATACAATTAGGCGAGATGTAAGTCACTTCTGTGTATTTTGCATTGTAGCATGGGCTCACATTTATTATGAGAAAAGGAAAGCATTGTAGCCTAAGAGTGAGAAGTGTATATTTTTTGGTCATTCGAAAGATGTCAAAGGTTACAGACTTCTTCAACCACATTTTACAATTAAATTATTATTCGAAGAGATGTTAAATTTAATGAAAATATCTTGGCAAGTGAGTATAAATTGACATTTGTGCTTCTTCAACATGCGAGTCATCTTTGGAATTTGTGCCTTCTTATGGTCCTATTCTGGTTTCTTCTTCCGATAATGACAATGAGGATGAAAATAAACCTTTCATGCTCACCTTCCTATAGATGATTCCATTGAACTTGAACATACACCAACACCATCGCTTCATCAATGGGTTCATTTAACATGAGAAGCAGCTAGTGATCTTGTCGGTGATCCTTTAGATCAGTGTCATACATGTTCACAGTTTGAGTGAGCCTCTTCTCTTTTTTCTCAAGTTTCATACACTCATGATCCAAAGACATTTACATATTCTTCAAGTAATCTAGATTAGGTGTTGGTTATTACTTTATCTACTCTCATATTACTTTAATGTCATAAGTTGACCCAGGTTCAGATTTGAACTAGCTTCCAAAAAAATCCCTCTAAAACTATCGACCCTCCTGGTAAACCAGAAGCCAACGTAGTACACGCGGTGCAATCCGTAGTCTCACCTGAGATAGTTCTATGGGTCGATGCAATGCTCAGATGCTAGCAGCCTGGTACTGAATGGGGATGTGCGATTATCCTCAGTGACCTTTTATCATTCACTGGTTCATACATCTAGATTCATTACACTGTCATTCTTACTCATGCATGTAAAATACCAGAGCTAACTAATTCCTTCATTCATTTATCTAACATATAATAATCAACATCAAAGAAGAGACATAACATTCAGCCACACAACGTAGGGCATACCGTGGTTCACCCCCCCAGGCTACGTCCACACATATTTGGCTATTCTTATCTTTTATTATCTTTGATTCAACCTATAGCGCCACACGCATTACAACTCTTCCTCAAAATAGGTCAAGATCTTACAATGAAGTAGACTGGACTGCATGCTCCTCACCTTGTGATCTAACCCTCAATATCTACCTTCATCTCTCTCCCCATCTCAACAACTTAAAAAATTAGATCAAACTTACCACAATCAACTACTACCAATGGTTGAACACGCTAGTATTCAACCAAATCAGAGCCAACCTAACCAAAAACCAACCTGACCAAAAACACCCCCTTACCTAGACCTCCTAGGTACTTATTTATACCTATCTTCGGCTTACTAGCCATTACATTCTCTTACAAAAACCATAACTCTATCTTGGCTAGGTATTCTTGCATGTGTGCCTCACATTCCTTCCTCTCCTGAATGCGCATTTGTTTTACACGTGTTGATCCTCCTACATGCACATTCACCTCCCACGTCGTGTCTTTTCCTCCAAACTTTCCTGTACCCAACAAGACCCCAACACTGATGCTGTGACTCATTATGAGTCACTATCTAACCCATGTGTCAGCCACTGCTTGTGCCAATGCTTCGTACATGTCTACTATCCATTGGCACTGCTCCTGAGCCTGACTTCTCTTTTTTGTCATGGCTTTGACCACCTACGTAGTGACTGGAGGTCTTAAGATATCACCCCCCTCCAATCCTCTCTGTTCGAGGCATGCTTTCGCTACGTCGATTTCCATGACCAACTGTTCTTCCTTTTCCTGTAAGGACTCCAACTAAGCATGTCGTGTGATTTTCTGTGCTTGTACTACTTTTTCTTCTGCCTAAAGGTTCTTCATTTCTATGGTCATCTGAATGTTTTCTGGTAGGGACATTGTCCTCTTTCGTTGTTTGAAATCTTCCATTGTTGCATACAATTTATCTTCCTTTCCTTGTAGCTCTTGTAGGCTCCCATCTTCTAATAGTTGGGTCCATAGCTGGCCTCTCTTCTCTAGTAGTTCTGCCACCCTATGTCTATTATGTGCAATGTTTTTTGTAGTGGTTGTTGCGTCTTTCTCTCTTTTCTCTCAGACTATTCGGGGAGTCATAGGTATCACGCTCTCTTCCAATTCCTTGATCTTCTCCTTATATTGTTGTAGATTTTTCACTATCTTTGTTATCTTCTCCTCCGAAGATGTTTCCTCAGATACTGTTTCATCTAAGATAGCTTGAAATATTGCATCTATCTGGGTCTCCATCTAGTCCACTTTTTTTTGTGCTATCTCTTTCCTCTACCCTTCCTGGCTGATGGCTTCCTTCAGTGCCATATTTTCTTCCTCCACTATTTGTAGATTTGTCACGTCAGACCTTTATCTCGACTGAATATCCTGCGCGACGCTAACCTGTAACTTATACAATTCTTTTGTTGGTATCTTGGGCATATCCAAGTCTAAAATTTTGATATCCTTCATAGGCTTCTGTGTTGTTTCCTCATCAATGAACAACATATCTAGTGTTATGATAAAGTTAGCACTTCCCTATAATATGATTTGTATTGTTTCTTCGACATGTTCTCCTTCTCTTACTGGCATCGATTTGTCCTTTTGTTGTTGTTCCACCTTGATCCTCAATTGTTCTAGTGTGGTTTTTACCTCCTGTATCTATTCCAAAATTGAAGCTCGATGGATTTTTGCATTTTTCGATACTTCTGATAGTTGATCTTATAGTGTTGTGGATATCATTTCTAAGTCACCTGATGTCAGTGAAGTTTCCATTTATTTTTGGTGGGCCTTCGCTTTGTTCCTGGTGCCACTTACTTTCTTCGTTATTCTCTTTCTTTGGGCATCTACCTATTCAGATGCTTTGGGCATCTGGTCGTTCACATTCTTTGTTCATCTGTGTATCCATGACGGTGTCCTTCTCAACTTCTTCATTCATGGTTACATCTTGTGCCTATGTCTGCACTTCCTCTGCACTCACTTGTCCTATCGGTCCTCCCTGTGCCTTCTCTATAGCCAGTGGACCCTGTGTTGGACCATGTTGTGACTTATTTTTTGTCTTAGTATTCTTTTGAATGGAGTTTCTTTCCCCCCCTGTACCTAATGTTGTTTTATTTTGATGGGTAGCACCATTCCTGCCTATCTGTTGTGAAGGGATTATGCCACCCTGTGTATGGACTTGTATTGGTGGTGTTGCGCTTGGAATATCTGGTACTTTCCACTCCTAAGGCAACTCTTGGAACTCCAGGTGGATGTCCCACATCGTCACGCAGTACTTCAGTTGAAACCACTACTTGGTTGGGTCCTTCTTTTCCTATAGCTAGATTTTGTGACGTGCTGCATGGAAATTCACTATCTATCCATACTCCTGGACAATTTCTGGTGAGATCCTCCATGTGTCTGCCATGTTGTTCTGAATCTATGTTAAGTATTGCGTGAACATTTCATTGTTGACTTTATTTACCTTGGGATCTACAATGATTCGCAACGATGTGTAGCATGTTGCACCACATTTTCCTGTCCTTGTTAGGAACATTGTATATGTCGATTCGTAACACCCCATAAGTGAAATGAGGATGAGTAACCATGAATAGTGGAACTCAGAGCCCTAGTATTTTACATCCTTACAATATTATAGGAATTATTTGAGTAGGTACGGGGCCCACTAGATCGAGCTCCCCTTTGTGTATTGTGTTGTAGCTGCTACTACTCCTGTAAGAACTTCTTCTTTTTGGTACTTGAACATTAATTTTCAACCGAGCAATATGGTTGCAAACCGAGTCATGGGGATCATTGATGTCATTGATCCTGATTCCTTTGTTCCCCCTCTCTGGACCATACTTCACTTTAATCTCATCAAAGATGGACTTTGCCCAAGTCTTATATTATAGGTATTTCTCCGGCTTCTCCCCATATGTGGGTAGCCCTGTAATCTCTATGATGAGGTCAAAATTGATCGGTACTGGCATGTCCATCCATAGGATTCCTCCATGAACCCATTCTAGCAACTATTAAACACATTCATTTATGTATTTCCCATGCCCGAAGTGTGGTATGTCTAAGAGGTTCATGATACCCGTGTTGTATAGGCCTAGGATCCAACAGTGGCACACCTGGTGGTCCCTCTCCCCTGTTCTCTAGGAATCTTTGCACTACCAAATATGAGAACTTTGTGGCATCCAAAAAATCATGGTTGGATTATTTAAGGCCATCAACTTCTCCTACCATGTTATCCCCAGTTTTCACTTCATTGGGAATTTTTGGCATTACTAAACTTAGCTATTCCTGAGTGTGTTGCATATCTTGCATACTGGTTTCTGCTCTTAGCTTATTTTTCCCTTGTGGGGATGGTACTCCCCCCCTCTTTCTCCGTTTTCTGCTTTGGTTCCAGCTCCAAGCCCTGTTGCATGGATTCCATGGCCGGTTCTACTTCTTGTTTCCCTTTTCCTATGGATGCATCAAATTTCATCTGCTCGATATCCTCTACCAGTTGTTCGGGCTCCTGTGTGGATTCTTTCTCTTCATCCAGATGTAATGTGGTTTTATCGTATTCTGGTGTGTGGATTTCATCGACATCCACCATAGTCGGCATCACACTGGTTCTGTCTTGTGGTCCCTGTGTGCTACTTCGGGTGCTTCGTCAAGTTCTTCTTGGTGCCCCAACCCATGGTGGTTCCATGGTCATTAAATTCAAACAAAAAGCTCTCAATTTGTTGGGTGGTAGCGCAATTCCACACTCTATCATTCTTTCACTCGACTCAACATTTTCCTCCTTAGCAAAAATCACAATGGTTCAGTTTTCCCCCATATTTCTGACTTTATAGTGTGCCGGGGAAATGACAGTTGTGTTGCACTAATACATGCAACGGTTTCCCCTTTTCGTTATGTTTCCTATGCACAATACCTTTTTACTCATTAATCGTTCTTCTACGCGTCCTGTTTTTTGAACCTTGGTTTTATTGCAGTGCCTCATTCTGTATACCCAATCTTATTTTGTCGAGGCTCTCCATGTGCGTTGAATTATTATTATTTTTATCATTTTTATGGCCCTTTTTTTTCACATAAATCTTTACTGCACAGTAACTTCAAACACAGACATTTCTGGTAACATTATAACACATGTACACATTACACATCATACACAGAACAAATATTTGGTACTTATATTTTAATATATGACCACCAACGACGTGGATACCTTCCACGAATATCCCAACCTTATACCACTCTTCTCATCACACTCATCAGTGGGTCATCCCCAAGATGGGACTAAAATCCACCTAGGGAAAAGGAATCCTAGACCTAGGCTAAGGCTACGGGAAATTGCATTGTGAATCTGGAAGGATTCTCTCCAAGGAGCCTACTTATGCCCACTGCTCATGGACTCTCATTCCCCAAATTCCTATCCCACCTCAAGAATATGCACCTTCATTGTTTCACCGTCCATCGACTGCTGCACTTCCCTTCCAGGGATTCAGCAACAGGTCGAATGAAGAATTCTCAAAGCTCTGTAGTTGGTACTAGACTCCCTCTAGGAGAAATCACTTCCCAACAAAATCTCTTGCCTAATCATATATGTAGTTTCTCATAGGCCTGAAAACCCACTTCTTCAACCATGGGCCTGACAACTCGCCTCTTCAATCCACAACCACCAAAAATCGAGTAAGGAAAGGGAACGACTCAACAATCTATAGAGGTTCACAAAGGCGAAAATGACTCTGGCTACATACTTATTCAGCATGTGCGTGAACTTCCCAAGGGATGGCCAGCATGATGAGGATGAACTCATGGGAAACTAAATTTCCAGACTGATCAGAATGTTGAGAATGAGCAAGGAAAAAAGT
>JASDQU010503186.1:10965-41645 GCA_032191745.1 Picea mariana
AAGGGAACGACTCAACAATCTATAGAGGTTCACAAAGGCGAAAATGACTCTGGCTACATACTTATTCAGCATGTGCGTGAACTTCCCAAGGGATGGCCAGCATGATGAGGATGAACTCATGGGAAACTAAATTTCCAGACTGATCAGAATGTTGAGAATGAGCAAGGAAAAAAGTGAGAATGGTCAGCTTGCAGAATTGTGAGAGAGTCGCAATGGTGAGAGAGAACTACTCAGGAAGGTGGCCAGAATGGTTCCTAAACCCCAAAAAAGGTGGAACCTCCCACATAAATTTTCATGCATCCTGGGTGACACTTGGCTTTCCAGGAGCACACTCCTCTCCACTTGGATTTTGTTCGTCTCCTCAAATGAACTTAGGATAACTGGGTTTATTTTCCCAACTTTAGTACTTTTTAGGAATACATTATAATATTCCCTTGGGTTAATCCCTTAATATTAGCCCCTCTTTCTTATCTCGTCAGCCCCATTCCTTTCCCTACCTAGTGGAGCTTAGTCCCCCATAACTCTTTCTTTGTGGTCGATCTACACACAATGATGTATTTTATTAATAATTTGCATAATTACATATACAAAAATCAGGCCCACTGACCTTAGCTTCTAGGATCTTTGGCCTAATAAACACATAAGCTTACCAGCGTATAATTACTTGGCTCACCAGCCTACAAACATCATTACATTTCACAGGGGCTCAACCTTGGGGTATTACAATCCCCCCCCCTTATTTTTGCATTGTTCTTAGTGCAACTTATTTATATAATATCAGCAAGAGTTTCAAAATATTCAAAAAGATGTGGGTATTCTACCCACATAGCATCTTCATGCTCCCATGTTGCGTCCTCAAGACCATACCAAGTCCATTGAACCTTTACAAGCCCTATGGCTCGACTCCAGAGATGATTTCTTTTCTGATCCAGTATACACACTAGATGCACCTGAAAAGTGATTTCCTGCTCCACCTGAATCACATTCCAATCAATAACATGATTAGCATCAGGTACATCTTTATTAAGAAATGACACATGAAATACATTATCTATAGATATTCATGCAAACAATGCAATCCTATATGCTACTAGACCAATCCTCTCCATGATTTCAAGCAACCCACAATATCGAGATGCCAACTGTGAACAATTTCCCAACTTTATGGAGCTTCTGTTGGCCTTCACTCTCAAGAATACATGATCCCCTACTTTAAATTCCTTGTGAGTTTTGTTCTTATCAACATAATTGTTCTTCCTGTCTTGGGAAAACTTCAAATTAAGCTTAATCTCCAGCATTCATTCTTCCATTTCCTTGAACAACTCTAGCCCGACCACTTCCCTATCAGCTGGGTTGTCCCAATTTACTGGGGTGTTTCACTTTCTACCATAAAGTGCTTCAAACAGGCTCATGTTTAGTGATGCTTGATACCCATTGTTGTAGGAAAATTCTACCAAGTGTAGATAATATTCCCATTTAGATGGTTTGTCCATCACATACATTTTTAACGTATCTTCTATCACTTAGTTCACCCTTTTTGTTTTCCCATCCAACTTAGGATAATATGTTGTGTTGAAGTTAAGATTTGTTCTGAACCCTTTGAATAACCCATTCTAGAACATTGATGTAAAATTTGGGTCTCTTTCAGACACAATTGCCTTGGGTACACCATGCAAGCGTGCTACTTCCCTCATATAATATAATCAACATTAGTTTCTTTATGATTAGTGTTCATAGGAATGAAATGGGTAGATTTAGTAACCTTGTCCACCACTACCATGATTACATCATGTTGCTTGCTTGTTCTGGGTGATCTTGTGATGAAATCCATTGTCACCACTTCCTATTTCCACTCATTAATGGGTAATGTTTGTAGTAACCCAGTTGGGTGTCTATGCTTAGCCTTAACCCTTTGACATTCTAACCATTTAGCAATAAAATCAACAATCTCTCTCTTCATGCCTGACCAATAATATTGGCTTTTGACTGCTGAGATTGTTTTATGATATCCTGGGTATCCTGCATAAGGCACATTATTCATCTCTTTTAAAATTGCACTCCTCAATTCCATAGAATCTGGTACATAAACTTTTTTTTTCTACAAGAGAATTCCATCAATTCCCAATTCATAATCTTCATTTTTCTGTTGCATTTTAGCTTGCTGCAATTTTGTTACCAGTTCCATGTACTTGAAATCTTCTTTTGCAGCTTCATAAATTCTACCTTTAAGATCCATCTGATACATGCTAATGGTTGTAGCATGCAGTTCATGAACTCTCCTGATGAGTGTGTCAACCACTTTGTTCTCCTTTCCTTTGATATGCTTGATATCAAAGTCATAATCATAGAAGAATTCCAACCATGTACTTTGCCTAACATTCAAAGTAGGTTGATCAAGCAAATATTTCAGACTGTTATGGTCTGTCCTTAGCTCAAACGTCTTTCCCATGAGGTAGTGCCTCCACTTCTTCAAAGTGTGCACTATGGATGCCAATTCCAAATCATGAGTGGCATAGAGCCTTTCATGCTCTTTCAATTTTCTGGACTCGAAACATATCACAAACCCATTCTAGCTAAGGACTCCACCAAGTCCTTCTTTGCACGCATCTGTGAAAACCATGAAATATTCATTTGGATTTGCGATCTTCAGAATTGGAGCACTGGTTAACAACTGCTTCAATTGCTGGAAACTCTTTTCACATTCTTCTTTCCACTGAAACTTCTTCCCCTTCCTTTTCAAGGAAGTGATGGGGTGAGCTATTGTCAAAAACCTTGCAATGAAACTTTTGTAGTAGCCAACTAGACCCATGAATGATTTGACTTCTGTCACATTCTTAGGTGTTGTCCACCCTTTAATGGCCTCAATCTTTTCAGGGTCCACTACTGTCCCTTCTTCAGATATGATATGCCCCAAATAGTGAATTATGTTTTGATAAAATGAGCACTTGCTCAATTTGGCGTATCATTGATGCTCCCTTAGCACTTGCAACACCATCCTCAAATGATGCTCATGCTATTCTTTCGACTTGGAATATACAATAATTTCATCCAAAAAGACAATGACAAACTTGTCTAAATATTCTTGGAAAACACCATTCATTAAGCACATGAAAACAACAGGTGCATTTGATAACCCAAATGGCACCATTGTGAACTCATAATGACCATACCTTGTCTTGAAGGTGGTCTTGATGATATATTCCTCTTTAATCCTTACCTGATGGTATCTTGACCTAAGATCTATCTTTGAAAATATCTTTGCATCCTTCAATTGATCAAAGAGATCATCAATCCTTAGCAGAGGATACTTGTTCTTTATAGTTACTTTATTCAAGTGTTTAAATTCGATGCACAATCTCAATGTCTCATCTTTATTTTTCATGAAAAAAACTGGGGCATCTCAAGGTGACACACTTGGGCATATGTACCCCTTCTTCAAAAGTTTTTCAAGATGCATTTTCAATTCCTTCATCTCCGGTGTACTCATTCTGTAAGGAGTCTTTGATACTGGAGTTGCTCCAAGCATCAAATTAATAAAGAAATCAATATCTCTCTTTCGAGGTAGTCTTGGTACCTCCTTGAACACATATTCAAAATCTTCCAAGACTGCATGATCTTCTAAATTTGGTACCATATCCTTAGATGCTTCCTCTATATGGGCTGCAAATACTTGGCATCCTTTCCTGTAGCACTTCTCCAACTGTAATGATGATATTTCCTGGACAGTAACTGCCCTGGGAATTCCTTGGACTATTTTTTGATTTACTTCCTCATCTAAGCAATTGAATGCCTTGTTATGGAAGTCTAAGATGGCATGGTGTAGGTCCAACCAATCCATACCAATTAGGAAATCTTATGATCCCAACAGAAATATGTTCAAATATTCCTTGGTACATAGTCCATTCATGCCCATTGGACATGATTTAACCAACTCAACAAATTTCCTCTTGGCTCCTATAGTGAGTTGTACCAGCCAAGATTTCCCATGCTCGCTTCTTGGAAAAATAAATATTTCCACTACCTTAGGGTCTATATAGCTATGACTAGCCCTCGAATCAATTAAAATAGTAAAGGCGTGGTTATTGATCACACCTTCAACTTCAATCATTTGTGATTTAAACTTAGATTGATTGTTGTCCAGAGTTGCATATATCATTGGTACTATTTTGTCCATGTCCTCCATTTTTTCTGCTTGCTATGCATTATGGACAACTCCTACCTTGTCACTTGTGTGAGGACAATCTTTATACTTGCGGTATCCTTTACAAGCCCAACATTGAATGGGTGCATGCCTTGACCTTTTCCCTCCTACCTCAACCATTCTATGCTCTCTAAAATATGGTTGTCCTTGAGGACTATTTCTGAAAAATGGAGGCTTGTTTCCCTTCTACCTATGTTCCTTTTTGAACTTCTTCTTGTCCTCCCAAGCCTTCTGGAAAGTAGGATTTCCTTTCTGTTGATCATATAATCATTTTTATCTCCTTATAGTTTCTTCTAGAGTCTTGGGATCATCATATTGGATTTTATCACTGATGAAAGATGGCAAACCACTCAGGTACCTATGAATCTTCACTATCTCATCCTTGATGAAGGATACATACTTCAACAACTCCAAGAATCTCCTTTCATATTCGTCAATATCCATGTTGCCTAGTTTAAGTTCAAATAACTCTTTCATATTTCTATCATAATACCTCTTGGTCAGGTATTTCTTCTCAAAATACCTCTTGAAATCCTTCTAAGTCACATTTTTCTCCTTGAGTTGTTGTACTTGCACCAGTTGATCCCTCCACATGGATTCTTTTACTTCAAGTTGGTATGTGGAAATTATTCCTTCTGCATGAGAAGAAAATTTATGCAATTGAAAATACTTTCTCATGCCGAGCAGCCATGTCTCTGCATCTTCATCCTTCTTGAGCTCCCCATAAAATGTAGGAGGTTTTATTTTGTTCATTTCCCCTCATAGCTCATCCTCCCTAGACCTCTTATGCTTCCTAACAGGGGATGGACTTAAGATGTTGTGTTCTCTCTTATTGGAATGCCTTGGGGAGTGTTGGTGATGTCTGCTATCACTTTTTCTTCTTCTATGACTTCCTAATTTTCTTGAACCACTCTTCTTATCCAATTTATTTTATATTCTTTCTAGGATCTACATCAACTTTATGTTGAATTCTCCCTATTTCTCCCTGGATTTCATGATCTTTTTTTTATCTTCTCTATGAATCTGCACATCTTTCTGCAAATTTTCAATGATTTTCATCATGTTTCCTTCTTTATCTATCTCTTCTCCATGAACATTGGAGTTTGATCCTTCAACTCCTAAATGGATATCCATTCCTCTAACTTCATTTTCTGAACTGTAAGAACTATGTGCCTTACCATTTCTTTGCACTGTGCGGAAATTCGGTTCGGTTCTGATAATCGTTAACTATGCAAAATGTGCAGTCAACCAAGTTTTTTTATACTATCAGACTTTAATAATTTTCTAGAATAAAAAAAAACAATATCATATTCCATTTTCTGTAGGTATTGGTTGGTCAAGAACCCCTCAGGCTTGAATCTCTAAGACCAATTATGTTCTGCAACAAAATTTTGGGAGCTAGCCCCTTTTTCTTCAACCCTTGGTTTGCATGTGACCACGGTTGTGACCGAATGCTTATGATTTGGGCGCTTATCCGGAGCTATGAAACTTCGGGCTCCGAGCTTTGATAGATTTCAAAGTACATCACAACAAATCTCTCAGAGTGTCGGATTGGGGAACTCACGAAATAGGGTGGATCAACATGCCACGTCTCCCAGCATCCAACGACTGATACTCGCTATGGAACTTCAGGCTTCAGGGCTCCGGGACTTCAAAGCTTTAGGGATATGGGACTTCAGAGGATTTCACCTTTGAACATCCCAAAAATCCTAAATCACGAGTCTCTGCATACTTCCATGTCACCCCGGTGACGTCATCGTGTCACTTTACTTCGACGTTATGGAACTTTGGGGGTTTCTTCCTCCCATTCCATCACGAGCCATTTCTTCCAAAGTGTCAAGTCTCTGGAATTCATTATCTAGCACCATGCATTCATTGGGGCCCATGGTTTCTGTGCTTGAACTAATAAATACCGAAAAAGTCACATCAAACTTTATACTTTTTCAAATTGCAGGGACATGGGTTGGCAGTTTCAGAGTAACCTGTCGATCGTTCTGCAATTTTCCCCACGCTAAAACATACCCCTTTTGGGAAACCGTGGTTTGGATTGTGGGACCACCCTGTAGACTTATCTTTCGTGCAACTTCGATCTCCATAATGCCACTCGACCATCGATCTTGATAGATCGTGATCAAATTTAGTGCGGGCCTGATCCAACTAAATTCTTCACCAAGTTTAACTTCCTTGTGCCACCACTAGGAGCGCCACGTGGCAGGACACACAAAGTCGACAGGTGAACCAATCAGGCGAGTGACACATGTCACATTCTAAATTCATTTCTATATTACAAAGGTTCTTAACTCACTGACATGTGGCACACATCCCATGTGTCCACGTCATCCCTAGTGACGTCAGCAGGCCACGTCACTTCGAGACTTTAGGCTTCAGAAGATTTCACCATAGCATACCATGTTTCTCCCTAACGCCGAACTCCCAAACTTTCTTACCTTCCCCTCTTGGCTTAACCCTATGGTTCTGATCCGTCCTTGGTTAAATCCAACGGTAAACACTTCCCCCCCCCAGATCTATGGTGTAGATCCTCTTCGGAACTTCAAAACTTCGGGCTTCAACCCTTTCTTCTCTATCACACATAAAATTCACTGAAGTTGTGAATTCCTAAGTACTTAGGGGTTAATACTCATGCACCTTTCTCCATATCTTATGGTTGTGAAGGATCCTCCTTCTCCCAAACAGATCCCACGATCCAACTTCAAACCTTGCGGTTCCAAACCCATGGTTACTGCAGTCTATTTTCTCTGCTATCATTTTCGAACCGTTATACCTCCTGAGATTCCAAACATGGCCAAGGTGTCCTCTTGGCACTCTAGAATGATATGAAATTCAATTTTTTTCCTTTTCAACAACAATTTTTTCTGAGATTTTGATTCCATAACCACTTATATGGCCTAATTTAGGGTCAGTGTCAAAAACTGGGCTTTGAACTTCAATTTTTTCCATTTCAACAACAATTTCCTTCCAAAACCTTCTCCTCAACCTCCACTTTCTTGGCCCATCCAGACTCAGCTCGGGCAATGCCACTTCTTGGACAACTCTCTTAGCATTGATACCATTTTGTGACGCCCCGACCCAACCAAGCCGAGCCATGCTACTGCAATTCACGCTATGATATACATACATACATATATATATATATATATGATGTAATTCTAAGAAGACACAACATTCTATTCATACACATTTCATGTGGAAGTGACAATAATACATACATGCAATAAACACATACATTTCTGGTAACATTATAACACATGTACACAATACACATCACACAGAGAACAAATATTTGGTAATTATATTTTAATATATGAACACCAACTATGTGAAGAAATTCCATGAACCTCCCATCCTTAGACCATGCTACTCATCACGAGAAGTAGTGGGTCACCCCCGAGCTGGGACTAAACTCCACCCAGGGCAAAGGAATCCTAGACCTAGGCTGAGGCTATGAGAAACTGCACTGTGCAACTGGAAGGATTCTCTCCAAGGATCCTACTTATGCCCACTACTCATAGAATCTCATTTCCCACATCCTTGACCCACCTAAGGAATATGCACCTTCACTGTTCCACCGTCCATCAGTTTCTCCACTTCCCTTCCAGGGATTCAACAACAGGTCAGATTAGAAATTCTCATAGCTCCATAGTTGGTACTGGACTCCCTCCAGGAGAAATCAATTCCCAACAAAATCTTTCACCTGGAGAGAGTTTCTCACAGGACTAACAACGTACTTCTTCAACCACGGGCCTGACAACTTGCCTATTCAATCCACAACCACCAAAAATTAGGTAAGGCATGGGGACGACTCAACAATCTACAGAGGTTTACAAAGGAGGAAATGACTCTGGCTTCATACTTGTTCAGTGTGTGCGTGAAATTCCCAAGGGATGGCCCATGTGCTGAGGATGAACTCATGGGAAACTAAATGGCCAGACTGGTCAGAATGTTGAGGGCGAGCAAGGAAAACGGTGAGAATGGTCATCTTGCAGAATCATGAGAGAGTTGCAATGGTGAGAGAGAACTACTTAGGAAGGTGGCCATAATGGTTCCTAAACCCAAAAAAAGGTGGAACTTCCCACATAAATCTACATGCATCCTAGGTGACACTTGGCTCTTTAGGAGCATGCTCCTGTTCACTTGGAGTTGGTTGCTCTCCTCAAAAGAACTTAGGATAAATGGTTTTATTTTCCCAACTTTAGTACTTTTCAGGAATACATTACAATATTCCCTTGGGTTAATCCCTCAATATTATCCCGTCTTTCTTAGCCTCTCAACCCCATTCCTATCCCTACCCACTGGAGCTTATTCCCCCATAACTATTTCTTTGTGGTCGGTCTACATGCAACAATGTATTTTATTAATAATTTTCATAATTGCATATACAAAAATCAGGCCCACTGACCTTACCTTCTAGGCTATTCAGCCTAATAAACACATAATCCTACCAGCTTATAATTACTTGGCACACCATCCTACAAACATCATTACATTTCATAGGGGCTCGACCTTGGGGTATTACAAGTACCAGTCCTTAATTGTCTCTTTCTGTGCACCCCACCATCATGCAGGTGTTTCCTTGAGTGCAATGTCTAGATCTAAGAGCCTATGATTTTATAACATGTCATCTTCGTATCGTGTGTGGAATTCCTCTAGGTCATTCACCCCATTAAATTTGGGAGGTTCTCTTATCTTTGTACCCATCCATATTACTACACAGTCTATTCTTGCACACCTTATTGTGGAGACTTCATGTAATCTCTGCTGCCAATTCTCCAACCCTGTATCTGAGTTTGATGTGCATGACGTGATAATTCTCCAACTGAGTACCCCATCCAGAGTTGGATTCAGATAATATTCTTATCGTATGGTGGTTCTATATAAATGGTTAATTTCCTCCAGGTCTAAACAAGTGGGTTCTACAAACCTTTGTCCTTCTGATGGATCCAATGGTGTAATGACTCTGTACTCACATGACTCGAAAGTCATATTCATCATTTTTAGATTGATTATGGCATGATTATCAAACACCCAATACAAGCCAAGAAATGATGGATAAGGTGTTGTACCATCCACAATTTCTATCACTTCGAAATCAACTTTAGTGCACACTCCATCCAGATCTACTATCACACCTTTTAACCTTCCAACTGACAGAACCTTGTGTTGATTTTCTAGTTTTAGCTGAATGGGTGAATACCCTAATGTGGGCTCTCCCATACATTTCCATGTCTTATTGGGTAGTACATTTACTTCGGATCCTAAATCCAATATGCTATCCCCCATGTTGAAATCTCCAATGTTGGCGTTCAATCTGAATTCTCTGCTTGTTCTCCTCCTTGTATGCAAATGATTAACTATTTTTTGTTCGAGCTTTCCATCTACTTTTGTTCTACATATTTCTACCATATTTTGTAACACTGTAATAGATGATGAATCATTTAGTAGTTTAACACAGGATTGTAGAAAAGCCTTTATGGTACTTACTTGTCCTATATGTTGTTCTTCAGTAATGTGATCTAGTGATGAAGGCATCTCGTACGTTGGTACATCCTGAGTATACTATGTCATTGATGTGGATGCAATGTATGGATTTAGGAATTCTTTTTTGTCTTTCTTGAATATATCATTTTCATTTTGCTCATCGAACTACTTCTGTGGTTCAATGTTCTTCTTTATCCATTGGTGTTGTGTTGGATCTTTTCTTACTGCATCATCTCCTATCTCTGCTCCTCCATGTTTAACTATGTTGATATTTCTTCCATCATCCCTTGCTTTTACAGAAATCCATTGAACATTATGATTGTTCTAATTTCTCCTTTCCTAGATCTTTCCTAATAGTGTCAGACAGTCTTATGTTTCATGATCAGATGCCTGAAAATACATATATGTCACAGGTAGAATTGGACATTCTCTTGCATAGTGTCCTGGTTGTTGATAGTTATGGCATACCAACAGTCCTCTTCCTCTTCCAAATCCTCCTCTACCCTATCCTCCACCTATGTAGCTAGCTCTTTCTCCTCACAGTGCGTTGTACTGTGGAACCTGGTTATACTACGCAGGATTATACTGTGGCTTTGTGGTATTGTACTTGGGTTGCACAGTGTTATATTTTTGTGGCACTGTGTTATATGGGGATGATTCTTGGTTGAATTGTGGCACATATTTCCATGTCATCATTTCCACCTACACCCTATAAGTGTTTGATGTTATTTCCCTCATTAGCTCCATTGTCCTGCAATATTTATCATCATGGCCTACTAACTTGCAAAAGTTGTAATATGAACTCTTAGGCATTGTCTGGTATTCTACATCATTGGGCAGTGATATGGATCATGTCCTTGTGTCTTACAAATTTCACACCATATTCCTCATGATGGCAAAGGGTTTGGCAGTCTCATTTCCATGTACTACGTGAATGTTGGGCATTTGTTCTTGTGGTATCCTTCTGTCCTACATGTGCTACACGAAAAAGAATTTCTTTTGTCCTTACCCCTATTCTGGTTTAATTGAAATGTTAGATTCTTTAGGTATTCCTTGAGATCCTCTATTGTTGGATCTATTTTTTGATATTGGTTCTCTTCTAGTTGCAAGGCTTCTTGTAGGGCCTCTTCCTGGATCTAAAAATTTTGTTGTATTAAGGGGTATTTCAAATGTGGTAGAAATGAATTGAAAAAAAGGTGCCTATGTTTCATATCTATCATGACATACTTCAACTTTCCCTTCAATCGTTTGAATCTCTGTTCTATATCCCAAACAAATTCTCCTCGCTTCTACCTGATCTCTATCATCTCATTCATGTATTGATTGATCCTCTAATCTAGTCTTATGGAATTCATATATCAACATCTTGTTGATATCCACAATCGTTCTGGTTGTTCTTGGTGGACTATTTGTAGCTAATCTCATATACCAATCTAGTGCATGGTATCTTAGCATGATGGCTAACTGTGCAAGTTTAGTTTCCTCATCTGTGATCTGTTTTATTTCTTGGATCTTTTCATAGATGAACAAGTGCTTCTCAGGATCCTCTGACACCTCTCCCTTGAATTCTGGTAACCTGATGGTGGGATCATGTCCTGCCAGCCTGAATGCTGAACTACTACCTCTGCATGGTGCATTTCCTTGACTAATGCTTCCTGAATTGGCTCCCCCAGTCATTGCTCCCTGTGTCGATGAACTTCCTACTATGTTTCTTCCACTGAAATTGGTTGTCTAAATAGTTCTGTTGTTTCGGTTGTATTATTCACACATGGGTTTATGGGTTCCACACTGAAACTAATATGGATAGGAGTTTTTCCTCTAATTTCTACTCTTAGACCTCTTTCCTTCCTTTTGTATGTTGTGTGAAAAATTTTCTCAATCTTCTCAACAACCCGAAGATCCTCTACCTCTTCTTCATCACTTGCCAAGCCTTTCTTTGCAGCTATGGCTCTCTTCTTATTGTTTATATTAAAATTGGTAGGGTACTCCACTGCGCGTTCTTCTAGCTGTTCCCATGATCTACTTGATCTGTTATTCCTCCATCATGATTGGATCTAAGGCCTCCTCCTTCTTTCCTTTATCCATCTTTTCCTCCATTTCTTTGTCTCTTGTCAGTTCTTCCCCCCTTCTTCCATGCACATAGGGAAGTTTAGTTGTCTTAGGCCATTGCCATTACACCTTTTTTATACAGTAACATCTTGATGGACATGTACAACGATATGATATACCTACCTTGAGGTCCCTTTAGGAACTCTTGCTCAGTTGCGGTGTAATACTTCACAATATCTACTGCAAATTCTATGATAGATCATGCAACAATGTTGTCTAACCAGAAATAAACTGCACACGTAAACTTAATGTCAACTTGTTGTAACTACGGAATCTCAGCAAGATTCCATTCTAGCTGTCTAATATGATTTGTAGGGTGGTTCTCTTTCAACCTAAATATCCACTCCTGCAACACGTGTGGGAAATCACAGAAAATGTATTCATGCAAGTCGTTGAATATGTATTTGTCCAGATATTTCCCTGATGTTAACTTCAGGTTTATGTTCTCTTTTTGTGAAAATTTCATCTCCTTTGTTTTCACCCAGCTCTCGATCGTATCCTTCGTTGGGTTCCACGGTCTCAACATCCCCTTTTATATTCTCATTCTTTTAACATTATGTCATCAAATCTTCACAACTCTCCAAAAGATCTCATTCACTCAATCCCTTTATGTTCCAACCGACAAAGAAACCATTTTTTGCTTATTACTTTATCAACTCTGATCTTACTTTAATGTCATAAGTTGACACATGTTCATATTTGAACCAACTTCCAACAAAATCCCTCTAAAACTATCGGCCCTCCTGGTAAACCAAAAGGCAACGTAGTACACAAGGTGCACTGCACAGTCTCACCTGAGATAGTTCTATGGGTGGTTGCAATGCTCAGATGCTGGAAGCCTAGGACTAAACAGGGATCTGCGATTAACCTCGATGACCTTTTATCATTCACTAGTTCATTACATTGCCATTCTTACTCATGCATGTAAAATATCAGAGCTAACTAATTCCTTCATTCATTTATCTAACATCTAATCATCAACATCAAATAAGATGCATAACATTCAGTCACACAATGAAGGGACTACCGTGGTTCACCCCCCTGGGCTATGTCCACAATTTGTTTTCTATTCTACTCTTTTATTATCTTCGATTCAACCTATAACACCACGCGCATTACAACTCTTCCTCAAAACAGGTCAAGATCTTACAATGAAAAGACTAGACCACACCAAGATCCTTAGCCTACAATCTAACCCTCAATATACACCTTCATCCCTCTTCCCATCTCAATATCTTGCAAAATTAGATCGAACTTACCATAATCAACTACTACCAATGGTTGAACATGCTAGTATTCAACCAACTCTAAACCAACCTAACCAAAATCCAACTCGACCAAAAACCAACTTGACCAAAAACCAACCCAACTAAGAACCAACCCCTTACCTAGACCTCCTAGGTAATTATTTATACCTATCTATGGTTTACCAACCATTACATTCTCTTACCAAAACCCTAACCCTATCTTGGCTAGGTCTTCTTGCATGCCTTCCTTTCATGCCTTCCTCTCCTGCATGCACATATTTTTTACACATGTTGATCCTTCTGCATGTGCATTCATCTCCCACGTCGTGCCTTTCCCTCCAAGATTGCTTGTGCCCAACATTAGGATACAACAACGAATAAAGAGTTTCATTATTTAATGGTGAATGATACTTGGGATCTTGTACATCTTTCAAAAGGAAGAAAACTTATTAGATGTAAATGGGTGTACAAAACTAAGCATGCATCACATGGAAGTGTTGAAATAAACAAGGATCATTTTGTTTCCAAAGTTGAAGGAATTGACTATAATGAAACCTTTACCCTTGTAGTCAAAATTAATTCAATCCACCTTGTTCTTTCCCTTTCTTCATCACATAACTAGGAGGTCCATTAGATGGATTTTAAATCTACCTTCTTGCATGGGTATTTGAAAGAATAAATATATATGGAACATGCTCGTGGCTATGTATGGAATGAATCTAGCTTTGTTTTTCGCTTTAAGAAATATCTTTATGGTCTTAAGCAAGCTCCCCGAGCTTGGTATGCCAAAATGGACAACTTTCTTCTTGACACTGGTTTTTCTAGATTTCATTTTGATCCTAATGTCTACACCAAGAAAGTAGGAAGCCATCTCATAGTCATTTTTCTTTATGTTGATGACCTTATCCTCTCCAATAGTAACCCAAAAATTTTAAACCATGTGAAATCCAACCTTAAGAATAATTTTGAAATGAAAAACTTAGGCTTTTGGCACTATTTTAGCCTCCAAGTTTTTCAAAGCAAGGAAGAATTTTTTCTTTCCTAGTCTAAGCATGCTTGCGACCTTCTTCACCACTTTCACATGGAATATTGTAAGCGAACCCCTTCTCCCTTTCAGTATGGAGTCAACCTTCGTGCCACTTTTACTTCTCCTTAACCTGATGCCACTTTGTACTGTCATTTAGTTGGTATCCTCTTATACTTAACTCATACATGTCATTATATTTCCTTTGTTGTTGATCTTGTTCCACGATATATGAAAACACCCCATGAAAGGAATTGGAAAGAAACTAAAATAATACTTCGGTATGTATGAGGTATAATTCAGTTCATGATACATTACAGTTCAGGAGGGACTCCTTTATTGGCTGGTTTCATTGATTCATATTAATCTGGCGACCCTAATGATCAGAAGTCTACTGCAGGTTATGTTTTCAGCCTTGGTTCAATACCTGTCACTTGGGACTTTAAGAAACCACATAATATTTCTCTTTCTTCAGCAGAAGTAGAGTACGAAGAAACAATTAATGCAAGTTAGGAACCCTTGTGGCTTCGACAGATCCTTTAAGAGTTTTGATTCTAGCAGCAACATCTGACCAACCTTTGGTGATAAAATCAGAGTGTCGTCAATCTCACGAAACACCCATCGAGATACACATGCACTTCATCAGAAATATCATTCATGATCGAGTTATTGAAGTGCTCTTCTACCCTACAAAAGATCAAGTTGCATATATTTTCACAAAGTCTCTTACAAAGGTGAAGTTTTCCAAAATTATATCTATGTTAAGATTTCATGAAGTTCTCATTAATGGGGGATAGGCTCTAATGATTTCTTCCTTATCCTATTGTTTCATCTCGGTAAATCCTCCAATCATATCCCAAGTTTTCCTTAAGGGGGGATGATATGATATTTAGACACTTAGGAGTTAGTTAAGATCAACTTGATATATTGTGTCATTAGGTAAAAGTGTGTTTCTTAGTGTGTGTTTCTTTAGTATGCATTAGTATGAATTTGTAGTTAGCAAATATGACAGTCACAATATGTTCCTAACATAGAGTGATCTGACAGTTCATATTCTCCTCTAGCTTAATAGCCAAATTTATCCTTAACGACTACATTGATTCGTGGATTAACACCCAATTGGTCGATGATATCTATTTAAAGAGCATGGAGAGTCATTTGTTGATGATTGATTGTGAGAAAATCTCTTCTAAATCTCTCTGCAATATTTTTCTTTTGCATTAATAAATTTCTCCAAGTGTCCACATTGGTTGGGGCTGTGGATGTTTCTCATAGGGGTTATCGGTGTGTAGATTGATCTGGTTGTGTGAGTGGTTATTGAAGTTGTTCATCCTCTACCAAAATAACTTTTTGTTAAATAGTAGTTCAAACATGTAAGATTGAGTAAAACCTATCTCTAAGAGTGAAGCACACCAACTTGAAGCAACCTAGAAACAAAGAGAAGTACATTGAGTATCAAGATCTTCAAGGAAACAATTATTTGTTTATTATGCTAGTCACGTGGATTTTTTTAAATGAATACAATGGACGCAATCAAGATGCACAAAACCCAAAGTCGAAAAATAAATAATAAAAAAATCATTCATGCAACCTAAATGATGGAAAGATGCAACAACATGACACACATCAATAACTACTAACAAATATGGTTCGAAATAGGTAGATTTTTTTAAAGTGTTGAGAAATGTTGAATTCTTATTTATGGAGGTGGGTGGTTCTTGGTTGAGGGATACATCCTCCATGGGAGGGTTTCATGGAAATCTACATCTATTCTTCCTCATTTTTTTCTTATAATGAAACCACTTAAGAAAAATATTCTATGTGTAAGTGTTGAAGATGACTCTGTCTACCCATAATGAATTGTGAAGAATATACGGTGACTGTTATCGAGCTACTTGAAACATGAGAGAAATCTATTTGATGATACTATAAAAGAGAGGGTTGATGTGATCCATATGGATATCAGTGGCCACCCACCTATTCCACGGGCTCAAAGAACAGTTTTCCATTTTGGAAGTTTTTTACAGTTTTTCGAGTCCCAAACTTCTCGGGCCATATTCAGGCCCTAAATGACGATTTTTTGGAGATTTGGGGGGAAAAGGTTTTCCAACAACATACTCCAATATTTATGGAATTTTTACTTCTCAGATATACCTTTCTGATGAGGTATCGAACGCCCTAAATGGATATTGTATGCAAACGTTATGCCCCTAGGATGTTGACATATCAACTACCCTTTGGATTTTCATCTTTCGGGGTTAGGGTTTTGGATTTTACTTATGTTAAAAATTCCTTTGGAGCCTCATTGTAATAATAATCTTCTTTTGAATGAGCGTATTCATCACATCTCTTCTCAGAAATAAGATGCCACCATTCTAGCGAGTCTTTCACTTTATATTTCTACACTTTTGTACATTTTACTCATTAATAGAAATTGTGTATTACTTTATATCTATGTTTATGGCTATATATATATATATATATATATATATATATATTATATTATTGTATATCTGATATATCTCTGTATGTTTCTTTATTATATCTTTTCTCTCGTTTCATTCTCAATGGTATCAGAGTAGGCTGCTCTTGATCATTTTTCAATGCATATCCCCAACGAAGTCTGAGTATATCAAGTTGGGTCTCGATCTTGTCTCTCTTGAGGAAAATTCCCTCGCATTCCCAATAAACCCTCCATGGAAGAAGAAAATAAAGATGACAAAGAATAAGATTCTATTAATCTATTGTTTGAGAAAGCTCTCATGCGACAGGGAGACAAAATGATGGAGAATTGTTCCCACATCCTTCAACGCCTTCCAATAACAGTAGGCACGTCTTCATCAATCAACCACTTTGGAGGCATCTATCCTTTCAAGGTACAAGTTAATTTTGATACTTTTGTATTTGAAGGATAAATAGATGCAGATGCCCTAAAAAAATGGTTAAATCCGCTAGAAGGTTATTTCTCTATTCAAAATTTCTCCAATAGGAAAAATATCACCTTTGTAATCCTTAAGGCTCTCCTCCATGTAAAACATTGGTGGGAAACTTACTGGGATAAAATTTCCACAGAGGAGTCTGGAATATATGGGGTTGAGCCCACTTGGGATTTTTTTTCTGGATGCATTCAATGAACAATATTACCTTGTTGGTATCTATGATGACCAATACATGAGATGAACCACGCTGCAGCAAGAGAGGGGCCAAAAAGTGTCGAATTTCACAAATAATTTCCATACCTTGTGCACCAACAAGTTGGCTATCAAAGACTCCAAGTGACATCTGGTTCTGAAATACCATGGGGATGTGCATAGGTACATCCAAATCGAAATGGATTTTTGGTACATCTCATGTTTGGGAGATACCTATCGATATGTTGTGAAAATCCAACAGAAATTTAGGCACCAGAACAAACGAGACTTCGGGTCTGCAAATCTGCAACAACCAAAGTATGAAAAATATGGCCCTAACAAATAGCCTCTCGAAAACCCATCCAAGCCACCAAAGAAGAAGGGTAATGGAAATAAAAAGAAGTACACTAGAAAGTGGTGCAATTTTTGCAAAATCACTTGGAACAAAATTGATGAATGTCGCTCAAAAAAATCACTGTTTGTCGATATCAAAGAAAAGGATTCGAACCTTGATTTATAATTTGATTCAAAAAATAATGGAAGAAGAAATATCATCAATGCAGACCCCACTTCTACCATTGCGACTGCAGCAATTCAACCAAAAGAACCAATGGATCCTGAAGAGGGGGAGAACCATTTTCATTCACAAATGGGGGTGAAGGGGGCCTTGCTACATTTTATTATTTATAGCGGAAGCTAGAAGAAACTCATCTCATTAGAGGTTGTCAAACAATTGGGATTTTCGACAACATGACACCTGCAACCATACAACATTGGGTGGCTTCTTCAGGGATGCAATCTCCATGTCATCCAATAGTGTCACCTTCCCTATGGAATCCATCCCTTCAAGGATGAGGTATTTTGTGATGTTTCCCCTCTTGACGTATATGTTGTTCATTTGAGACAACCATATATGTGGAGATGTCATGTTTTTGATTAGTATCGACCCCATAGTGTCATTGTTACTCTAGGTGGTCAACTCTACAGAATACCAAAGGTAGTTCTGACTATTGTTCCACCAAAACAGTGCCACAAATTAATCTCTCATACTGCAAAATTCAACATATTCACAATCTATTCAAAAGGTGAACATAAGGACATTGCAATCACTGCAGCCTTAGCCCAAGCCCTTTCTATCCAACATAAGCAGATTGCAAAAGAGAAAGAAGATATTTTTTCTTCACCTACGAGGGTGCCTACACATTTCCTAGTCAAGAGAATATACAACAGGTTGGTTGAACACATTCAACCCCACCAACAATGGGTTTGTGACCGCCTTCCACAAGCCAAGCAGTGTAACTTCTCCAGCATGGAAAGAAGCTCACCAAAGTTCAGATTCAACAAACACTTCCTGATCTCCCACAAGAACTCAACGCAATTGAGACCATTTCTTCCTAAGGAGAGAGGATTGATCTATATGGATATCGGTGGCCACCCACCTATTCCACTGACTCAAAGAATTTTTTTCCATTTTGGGAATTTTTTACAGTTTTTTGAGTCCCAAACTACCAGAGCCATTTTGAGACCCTAAAAAATGTGTTTTTGGACTTTTCGGGGGCCAAAGAAGATTATTGGCATGCCCTAACCCCAATAAAATTTGTACTTCTCATATAGATATTTCTGATGAGGTATTGAACACTTCAAATGAAGATCATATGAAAAAGTTATGCCCCCAGGAAGTTGACGTATCAACTACCCCCATCAGGGCCCACAAACATTTTGGCTTTTCATCTTCCAGGGTTAGGGTTTTTCATTTTAATTATGTTAAAAAGGCCTTTGGAGCCTCATTGTAGCAATCATCTTCTTGTGAATGAGTGTAGCCATCACATCTCTTCTCAGAGATAAACTGCCACCATTCTAGTCAGTCTTTCACTCTGTATTTCTATAGTTTTGTACATTTCACTCATTAATAGAAATTGTGTATTATTGTATCTCCATGTTTATGGTTATATATCTCTTTTATATTATTGGATATCTGATATATCTATGCACATTTCTTTATTATATCTCTGCTCTCATTTTGTGCCAAAAATAGTCTAAATCATGATGGGAGTCCTATCATGTTTGATGATACTAGAAAAGAGAGGGTTGATGAGAGTGGTATCATGATTATTTCTTTATGTAGTTGGATATGGAAAATAAATGAGAGGAATTATAAAATAAAAGGAGTATTCTTTCTATAAAATCCTCGTGGAAAGTGTTCACTCCAAATGTGATAGAGGTGCTTAATCTAACTTGTGTCCCATGGCAATGATGATGCAACGAAGTGATGATATGTGTGTTGCAACATTTTGCTGTGAAGGGGGTTATTGAGAGGTCATTGAGTGTTCTCTAACTGAAGCACCATATATTTATTTGAGGAGATGTGATGCTTGGAGGCAACAAATTGTGAATGATTGTTGGAGAATAGTTTACATTGGATGATAAACCGGTCCACAATGTATCTATGTTTTTCATGATTATAAGTAGATGTTGTTTCTAAACCCATAGAATTAGTGTTCCTCTAGTTAGATTTATGTGGTAACGTACTATTGGGTAATGGGATCTACAGGTGGAGAGAAACAATTTTGTAAGTAAGAATGTTGTGCAAATTGGCATATCGGAGCCATACTAAATCTTGGATAAAAGAGTCATCTATCCCTATATATGTAGCATCCTATGTTTATTGGGAATTTAATGATACAAGGGGTGAAGATAAAATTGGAATAATAGGGTGATTTCCATGAGAGATATGGTAATGGAGTGGAGGTTAAGGAGCAAGGTATAAGGTAGAGGATTCTCGTGGATGGATGTCATCAAAGTGGTTTTAAACTGGATTGATTGATGAGAATGTAGGTGAGAATGAAGTGAAAACCCTCCATAAAAATAGATCTTTGGATGGGTGATAATTAATGAAAGATAAATGTGAACTAGAMAAAATATTAGGCTCAGACTTCTTGTGGTCTCAATAGGGAGATGTATCTTGTTGGGTTATGAGATACTAGCTAGTATCATTTTTGGGCAGGAGGCACAGGTGATAATTAGCAAAAGATAAATGTGAACTAGATAGAACATTAGGATCAGGCTTTGTGTGGTCTCAAGAAGGATATGTATCTTGTTGGGTTATGAGATACTAGCTAGAAGCCTTGAGGGACTTTCTAGCAGAGAAAAAATGGGTGTTACATATGGTAGGAGACAATATGGATTGGTTAAGGTATTTTCGAAGGAGGAGAACTATATGTATAAATGAAGAGTAGTTTGCATCCATGAACCAATCAAAACTAAGGTGAATGATGGTTATACCAATGCTATCTTCTAGTTTTTATAAAATAAAAAGTAGATGAGAGGTCTAACAGGATGGGAGATCAATGCTAGGGAAAGGAAGGAATGGGAAGAGGAGGTCCTCAAGGGAGATGATCATGAAAGAAGGGAATCTACTATGGATAAATGAAAAGAATTCAAAATATTATGTTATTGCTAGTAAACCTCACCAAGAAGGGTGTTGAAGCTTGAATACATATTGTTGTTGAAATTCAAATTCCACCAATTGAGAGCTGATGTTAAAATTTCTTATCAAATCAAGGCTTCCACATTAATTTTTGATTGAGGAAGGGAAATTTTGAGAATAAAGTGTCAACGAAGATCTATGTGGGTGGGATATGCTCAAATAACCAAATATGTTGATATCTTCTTTCTAGAGAAATACTTCCACTTCAATTTGTGACTGCAGAAATAAAATTGTTGAAAGCAAGTCTCTATGTAGATTTAGGTGGGAGGGCACACTTCAAAGGAACCAAATCACAACTTCTACTACTAAAAAATACAAATTCTAGGTTTAGAATTGAGGCTGGTAAGCCAAAATTATAGAATAAGTAGGCCCTCTTAAATTGAGGAACCCTTATGCTAAGAAGGGAAGTACATCAAATTGACATAATAGACCCAAATCAAAGAGAAAAATAACAAATATGAAGAGGTTCAAGAAAATATGGATCGGTTTATTATGTTAGCCATGTGGCCTTTATAAAGGCCTGTAATGGGTCCACTCAAGATGCACACAACCCAAGGCTTATAAAAAATAATAAATAATTGATTCACGCATCCCAAAGGTATGAAATACAAAACTTCATGCCACACATCAATAACTACTAATTGATACACATAGAAATGAGGAGATATTTCTCTTAAGTGTTGGGAATTCTGGAATTCTAGTTGAATGAGATAGGCACTACTCAATTGAGGGATACATTCTCATGGGGGAGGTCACCCTCATGATCTACATCAATTGAAAATTATTCTTGAAATTTGAACCTGGTCAAGGGGTAAGCAAGGACATTAATACCTAATTGAATCCCTTGGAGTTTAAGTGACATGAGAAACACCTAAAAGACATGACACAAGCCCTCACTAAGGGATCTTTAGCAATATATTTGGATATGCATGCCACTAAGATGTTTTTCACATGGTGCATGGTATTAGGTCCTTAATCATGGTTGTGGTAGGGAAACAACAACCTTAGGTAATTGACCATGGTCATGGGAGGGAAAAAACAATATTTATCCCTAAACATAGGTTCTTAGGCTTAAGAACCATGAATTCATCCTTAGACTATCACATGGGAACACTCATGGGTTGTGGGGCCATAATCATGATCAAAGAATGAAGAAAAATTCCTTTGGATCTTATTGAAGCTTCCTCGACTCAATTTCTTTAAACAAGTCCTTGAACCAACACACACGAACTTTGTAGGGGGTCTTTGGAATTCGAGTGAAGGTGCATTGAGTAGGTTTTATTGAATGGAAATGTGTGTCTAGGCATAAACATGGCTAAGGGAAGCAACAACCTTAATTCCTAGTCTAACCTTCTAAAGATCAACAACACCTAGAAACCATGACATGAGAAGTCTCGAGAGAATATTTGCATCCAAGTTGAATATGGACACAATTATGAGGTCTTAAACATCATGGATGGGTATTGAGTCCTAAACCATAGTCGCAAGAGGGAAACAAGAGAAAATGAAGCGAACCTTAAACATTTCTTCCCATTCTCAAGAACAATGGATGTGTCCTTGAACTATCGAATATTACAATTTTTCATTATCAATCGACTTTGAGGGTGTTATGACCATAATGACTAGGTTAGTTGTGAAACAAGAATGGGTCTCAAGATATATCCAAGGTCAGGGGAGGACAATAAGGTCATTTTTTCCTAAATGATGCTTCTCAATTTCAATTGCCATGAAAAACACCTACAATCCACAAAACATTCCAACTTGTAGGCATATTTCAACTATGAGTTGTTCAATAGAGAACATTATGATGTTTTCAATAACATTGATGGGCCTTTAGGTCTTAATTATGGTCATGGAAGGATCACAAGGGCCTCATGGATTCAACAAAGCTTCTTAGGCTGAAAAATTGTGAAAGATGCATTTAAACACTAGATAGGACCTTTCTGTGGGATCTTTGGCCTCTTAGAGGGATATGGATATCATTAATGGGTTTTGGGTAGAATCATGGATGTGGTGGGATATTCCATGCTAAAAAATGGAAAAAAGAGCCTTACATAGAAAAATGAACGTTTTAGGCCTCAAGAGTTGTGAATAAGGCCTACAAACACAAAACATGCCCTTTGTATGTTTCCTTTCACTTCCAAGTGGTATTCTAGGTGTCACTAAGTGGGTTTGCAAAAAAAGGGGATGGTTCTAAGGACATTGATTATGCCCAATACAAGAAATAGGTCCTCTGCCCATAAAATAATGTTTTGTGCCAAAGATTTCTTTTTGAAACATGTCAAGTCAAGCGAGATTTAAATGGTTTTTATTTTATGTAAAAATGTTGCATGCATGCTATTAACATGGACACATTCCTCTTAATTCAAGAAAAATGTGGGATTTTTCTTTTCTCTATGTGTTGGATGATTTGACTACTTTGTTTTTATCCTTGGATTGTGTCCAACAAAAACACACTTATTTTTTCAATTTTTCAATTCCCTCTTATTATCTTCGTTTAAAAAATATTTTTGAAAATAATCCATACATTTAAATGTGTGATGAAACTAGACATACTTATAGAACATAAAGTTCTATATACAAATTGCAAATATATATATCTTTTTATGACAAAATATTAGTTTTATATATATATATATATATTCTTGAATACAAAAGATTTTTGTTTATGGAATAACATTTTATTTCCTCACCATGTGAAAAACAAATTATACGGTGTACAAGTTCAAGGTAGAAATAAATAAATATTTGATTGATTATGTTAAGACTAGATTAGTTAATTCTTGACCTTGGTGCTTCATTGAATTTATTAATTTAAAAAAACTGGAAAATTAACATTGAAAACGATGTCAAAATATAGTGGCTCTTGGAAGTTTGGTAGAAGAACATGACTTTTTCTAAGTTATCTAAATTTTTCATAAATACAAATTATTTATTATAGAATCTAATTAGATTTTCTATGTTTGATCTTTTTACATCATATTCCACTAAATTGCAAATATATCTAGAAGAGTTCTCCTTAGTCAATAAATTATTGTTTTTTAGATCTCCGTTACAACTAATGTGTCATGAAAAGACGGGTCATGAGAAGGAAGCATTAGCTTAGATAGGACTTTTTTATTTTTTGTCTCCCTTTTAATAACAACCACATTGACATTAACATTAAACATTACCTGAATAAACTAAACACCAAAATTTATTTAATCCAATTCCAATATAAACTTAATATCCTTAAGTACTATTATTATATATATATATTTTTTCTATAAAAAAAAAAAAATGTTAGTCGGTTCTCTCTATCAAATTAAATTATAATGAATCTACATTCCATAGAAATATTTTAGTGGAGGGGCCATCATCTAGATTGTTCTATTCAATGATGTGAAATTCAATACTTTACTGTCATATATTTTGTTCCACGCAATGATGTCAAATTCACATGAACGGAGGAATTATACATCTCGATGTCGGCCATCCACAACGATAGTGAGTTTGGGTCATCGGATGGCCCAGAAGCAAAGTCAATAGTTGACTTTGCAATCGGCCGTTCGATCACTCAAACGGTCAGGGTTCGATGGTTTGCTTTGAGAGTCGGCTCTTCGATCACTCCAGCGGTTCGAGGTGCATACGCATACCTTAATGTGCTACTATTTTAAATTTACAATGGGGATGTCGCTTTCATTAGTCAATGTCATCATGGAAGTTTAAATTTACAATGTGGATGTCGCTTTCATTAGTCAATGTCATGATGGAAGTTCAGTCCAAAATTATCTTCGCGGCCAAAACAGATTCCATCTCCCATTCCCATCGCATTGGAGCTTTCTGAGAAGCATAAGCACGTTGGAGCTTTCTGAGAAGCATAAGCACGCAATTGTATCCAGCTCGTCCAGGATGGGCATATAAATAATATTAAAGCTCAGAAATTAAGCTGCGTCAAGCACGTTTAAAAGTTGAGGTTGGACAGTCGAAAAATACAGATAACGCTTTGAAAATTTGAAATCGGACATGCGATTTTTTCTGTCTTTGGTGTAAGACAAATATCCCATTGTGCCCTATTTTTGTCTGTAAGAGCGAGAAATCAACATTTATATATAACGTAGGAAATGACAACCAGTAAAATACACGGAGATAATCATGGCGTACAGCCCTAGGTCAAACTACACGGCATTTTTGCTATTGCAGTAGCTTTAATGCCTATTAGTGCAAAATTGATTGATTAGAGATTTGATAAGCCTTGCTGCCGCAATGAAAAAAGAGTAGCGTCTATTGTCAACAACAATGGGACAATCGGTCGGCGCTAGTGGTATCGAATAATGGCTGCCTCTTCTTATCTCAAGCAGAATGAAAAGCAGAATGAAAACCGCCCTCCATGGATGGAGCAGTCAATCTGCGAACGCCCATTGTATTTCCTAGACGCAAATATTCAGCAGCGACTCCAATTTGAACATGGACAGTACAACTGCTACTCATGTTGCCTTCGGTTGATATAAGATTCATCTTCAGTGGGTACGCATCATAATGAGCGGATATTATTCCACCACTCTTTTCGCTGGGTTTGCCAACGGTTGATATGAGATTCATCTTTCAGTGGGTAGACATCAAAATGAGCGGATATTATTTCACAGCTCTTTTCGCTGAGGTCTGGGAGTCATTGCTATGGAGAATATTGATTGACAGTAATGATTAAGTATGCATATTTTAACAGTTTGTTATTGTTGTGTTGATGATTGTTGTGAAGAATTTGTTTATCTAAAATTGTAAATAAAAAAAATTAAGATCTGAGTGGAAATTAGAAAAATATAGAATGAGAAAGAAAATTTGTATTAATAAAAATAAATAAATAATTTAATTCAGTCTAAAAAATTAAGAACCGGATATAAACAAATAAATTAATAATAATGTAAAAATATCATAATGAAATATAATAATAATAATAATGAAATATAATGTATAATAATAATATATTATGATATATACTTTTATAAATGTTTGATCTTAAATTGAACATGGTAAGATTTGATGAAAAACTGATAAGCTAAGAATATGATAACAAATTATTAACAATTAAATAAAGTACAAAAGAAGAAATAAAGAATTATATTATCACATAACAAATCATATATCTATATAATTATTATTCAATTAAAAGATAGGAAATATTATATTATTAAAACTAAAATTAGTATTAAGAGCTAGAAAAAAAATAAAATTTAGTAAACATAAAATAATAATAATATAATTATAATAATTAAATTTACTTGAGGGAATGGATTTTGGATTTTAGTTAAAGAAAATAAATGCAAGTAAATATGAATGAAGGAAACAATATAAATTAATATATATATATATATATATATATATATATATGAAATATATAGGAGTTTGAAAAGACTTAAAAATTTAATTATATATTATTAATTAGTGATATGATCTAGAAAGTGAAAGAAGAGAATATTAATAGGGGAAAGTGTATTTCAAATTTAGAAGGGAGAAGAGAAAATATATATAATAGTAAAAAAAAAAGAAATTATTGAATAGGTAAATCAAGGATGAAAATAAGAAAAAGATAAAAAAGATTTTTTTGGGAGAAAGAATATAAAGTTCATTAATTATAAGGGATATGGATATAGGTTATTAAGAGTGGTTTAGTTTATAGCCATTTTATAGATGAAAATGTTAGATTATTGTAACTACTAGCACACTGAAAGACGTAGAAAGATTCATGGACCATCAAAAATGAAAATGAGGTAGAAAATGAAACGAATGAAGAATTCTAAAAGTTAATCATTTAAACGTGGCAATCAAATGATGTTATAGTAATTTTTTAATATGATTAGGTAAATGTTAAAAAGTAAGCAGGTTAACGGATGCATTTATAAATGCAAAGAAGTTATCAACAATAAATCTGATTCATTGATTTTGGAGAACGACTAAGAATATGCCAGCATCTTCAATGTATAACCATTTCGAATTTAAGATTAAAAGATCATTAATTGTGCCAATCTCCAATAGGTATACACCTTTTAGCGTAATTAAAATTGGTAAACTTTCTTTTATTTTGAAGTTTTTTTTAATGATGCAGATTTAATAATGAAGATTTAAAGTTAAAACTTTGGATTGATTAAAAAAATGAAATGTTTAACATTATGAAAATTATCACCATCATAAATTTTGGATATAAAAATTTAATAAACCTCTTAATATAATTAAGACCTCATTTTCTTAAATTAAACCAAAATTTTAACAACAACTCCAACATCTTCAACCTACATTATTAAACAATTCATAAAAATAACAAAACAACCTAACAACTTCAATATAAAACTTCAATATAAAAAATGACCACCAAACAAACCACCACATATATCTTACATCCACTCCATTTCTATATTTACCTTCTTAGTGATTTTTTTTTTCCGTATTATTTAAAGCTTTCCCTTTCTATCTTATCATATCAAATTCCTATCCCTTTCTACATTGTATTGATTAATGCTTCCTTTACCTATTTCACAATAATTCAGCGTAACTAATATTCACTCTTCTTCTCGATATTGTTTAACATATAATTATATTAATCCTTATTTATATTTCGTGGATTTTATTCACTTTCTTCACCCACGCCCCTTCCAAACATACTATAATTTCCTTCTTTTTATATTCTATTTTATTATTAATAAGTTATTAATTTATTATTAATAATAATCATGTTAATAATTACCACTAATAATTATTATTGAAATTAACTATATTTTATTAGAACTTATAAAAGGTAAGGTGTATTTGTTTTATTTTACAATTTTCTTTATGTTCTTCAATAACTATAAGAAAATAATTCTTAAAACATTATTGTTTTGATAATTTAAAAAGTTAGGAAGATCAGTGTTGTAACAAATAATTTCAAATTGAGGGTGGCAGGAGAAGTATGTATAATGCAAGATTTCCAAGGAAATGAAGTAGTGAATTATCTTGTGTCCTAGGGCATGTGTGAAATAACCTAGCCGAAGTTTATGCACCATGGTGTGGGCTTAGCATGGCTAAGGAGGAAGGGATAAAAAATATTATGGTGTTTGGAGATTCATTGTTGGTAATTCAAGAAGTAAATGAAAAAACGTTTCACATTTTGTAACAAGATAAACTTGATTCTTAGGAGCATCAAACGTCTAGTTCAATCCTTTGGTAAAGTTTTGTTCATCCACATCAAGAGGGAGGTCAACATAGAAATTGTTCATTGGGAAAAAACAACCAGAAACATACCACGAAGCTCTTTGTGTAGAAAAGGGGTTCCTCACCTTTTACAGATTATGTAAGTTCAATTGGTTGGTTTTTTTTTTTTTTTAAATCATTTACAATGTCACAAAATGGGGTTCTCCTCACCCTTAGACATGGGTAAGAAAATGTTGGCTCACATTTCAACCAGGGATAATTTTAAGGATGAAAATTTGTATTAAAATGTAGAAACATGGGCTAATATTATTAGTCCTTGATATGGAAAATGTAAAATATTTGGCGATAATTTTGTAAAAATATTCAAATTTCTAACGATTTTATATGGTTTCTATAAAATTTTGGTGATTTTTAAGGTAAAATAATATCATTCTATAGAATTTAGACGAATATTTGGTAGAAAAAATGGAAACTGACAAATATTTTTTGGGGAAAAAACATGGAAAAATAGCCCATTGGCGAAATTTAGCGCCTAAAATCATCTATGATTTCAACTGATATTAAGTATCAAGTACCAATTGGTGGGCTTGAAGGGACAACGCAAAGGTGGTTTCCCTCACTCCCACACTCTAGCTATCATCTCACATGAGCCAATAATAACTTCAATTACTATGGAATTTAGGAATAATATGGAATAATGGTCTCTCGAGTGCATTTATGTCATGTGATATTTGAGGGAGCCTTGGAGGATTTTCTATCCAGTGCTTCAACAGAAAAGGGAGTGTAGTGGGAGTGAGATGGGAGTTCATAGATTAGTTATAGAGGGTTGGAGTGGATTTTGGTGGCATCTTCCCTAGGTGGCTTTGTGTCAATGAAGGTAATATGTGCTCATATCTCTAGGAAAGTCCTAAGGTTCAATTTAGTTTTTTCGGTTGTTCTCGAATTTGAATGGTGAAGGATGACATTATTTTTTTTTCTGTCTTTTCATTCTTGTTTATCAAGAGGCAATTCCCAAAGGATTCTATAGGGACACAATATAGCTCAGGTGCACAAGGTTGTCAAGTGCTATTAGCATAATGGACAATCCTAAACTCAAGGACATCCAAATGGTTTTGAGGCGACACGGGGAAATTATCCACGGAAATAGCTCAGCCTTGTTGTTACTCTCTACAAAGAGGGAAGATTTGTAAAAGGTGATCGACTTTGACATTGGAAATGTTATTTCCCTTATCAATCATTAGAGGAAAAGAGTTGATTCCTTCGAGGAAGAATGTGGTATATTGTGTTCTCTCATTACAAAAGTGCACCTAGACTATCTATCAATGGCATCTAATAAACTAGGATATGGAGTTCAAGGTATCAGGGAAGAAGACATCATCAGCCAAATCATAGACCCAATGGAAATTCAAGAACCTGATGCCATCATCTCGGTCATGGAAGAAGAAGAATAGGGTAGTATCCATACTTAATTTCATGTAATTTTTTTAAAATTGTATATATTTAGGGTCAATATATCATGGTAGCTAGTAGTGGTATCACCTAGAAGTCTATTGTAAAATCAATGTTTACTAATAGTATAATATGTATAGGAAATAAGACTATGGAAGATCCTTTTTTTTTGGATAAATTTGAATGTTTTTTTAGCTAGAGCACAAGGGAAGTCCCTCATATATCCCTCATATAATATATAAAAAGATTTTATCTTTCAGTTAGAAAAAAAATTATTTTGAAATTGTGATATAATGTGAGTGTACACAAGACATTATAAGAGAATGTGTTCTTCATTTTTTACCCTTTGAGTGTCTCAAAGATAACAAATTATTTCAACCCAAGGTATTTTAGGAATTTTCCAGTGCATTCATTCAATATGGAGCTATTGAGAGTTTTTTATTATTTTGACAATGTTGATTTTATTCTTTACATTACTTAAAATACATAGATATCATTGATATTCTATAATAGGGTTGTTCACTTCCTTACTGTATCTTGATTTTAACTTATCATGTAATTCTCTATCACACATGAATTTCTCCTTATGTTTAGATGTAATAATATTTGTAGTATTATTGTTACTCTCCAAAGTGACATCTTCCTTGATTTCTTGATGAATTAACCAAGACTTGCCATGTTTATGCCCACCTTGCTTGAGTTGTAGTCTTATCTTCTAATTTTTTATCGTACCACAATTTATCCTTAAATTTAGATGAATAATATTGTTAATATTATTGTTATTATTGAGAGTGACCTCTTCCTCAATTCCTGAATGATTTAACCAAGATTTGGCATCTTTATGCCAAACCTACTTAAGTTGTAGGTGGTTCTGAGTGAAGTTTGAAGCAATCCTACAAATCATCTTGTCTTCCATGTTGTTTATTTTGTTCTTGTACACCATGCCCTTAGTCATAGATGTACTCTCAATGGGGTAAAAACTTGGTTCCATAACGATGATAAGATAGGGTGTATTTCCTTTAATTTTAACATTATAAGTAAAATAATTTTGAATTTCATCTATATTTTTCAATGATTATGATGTAGATGAAGCAACCCCAAACTTCAAAACCATATAACATAATAGGATAGACAAGAAACTCAAGAGAATATTTTTTATTATATGAAAACCAAAGGTCTAGAAATGTGATTTAAAAATGTTTTAAAGACTATAGTAAGGATTAGAGCCTTTATTTATTCTTTTTATAATAAAAGCTCTAATGTGAAAAGGGTGAAAGACAAATAAAACTGAAAGAGCTTCCTGATCTAGCCTAACAAAATTACGACAGAAACCAAAAGTGGAAGCATTACAACTAGATAGGATGAAGAGGCC
>JASDQU010503187.1:44886-56956 GCA_032191745.1 Picea mariana
GAAACCCGCACCAATTTCTCCACAAGCTTCTCGTAAACAAGAAGCAGTTGTTCTCTCCAAATATCAATAACAGGACAAACAAGACACAAAAAATTACAGCGATCTTATAATTTACAAATTATCGCAGTCAGATAAATCCTTGTGCAAAATTTGTACAAAACAATTCAATTAACGAAAAAGATAAACCCGTATTCATTAAATTGAAATAAAGTAATTGCTGTTTTTTTTAAATAAGAGAGATCAGACATGGACAACATATAAACCAAATCACATCACCCTGCAATGAATTACGATAGCTAAAGTAGTCGATAATTAATTGCAAACTGATATGGAGAAAACTTGAAACAAAAGTTTGATATATTGAAAGCGAAAGTTGTTACAAGACATCAACTTTCATCTCAGTCTGTATTATTATAAATCCATAGTTTGGTTCTCCCAACAGTGATGATGATGGGTTTCTTACAAAATGACAAGTATCTAAAGACCTCCCACGGGGTAAAGCATCCCTGTGGGAATTATCAAAACAGTTTACAAAAAATCTAGGGATAATATCCCAAATCCCTATTTTTTGCCTATGACTAACAACTGAAAACTATATCTAAACTGCTACATCATGTCCCATTTGTCAATGAAATTCGTAGGTACCTATAAAGAGACAAGAATATAGAAGTTCAGATAATGTCTTATTGATAAAATTGACAAAAATCTAATTTTTAAGACAAGCTACAGAATCTTGTGATTCTGTAGCTGGTCTAATTTGAGCACAAAATCGTTTTAAAATCAATCCAAAACTTAACAGAATTATATTCGATTCATTAAACCAAATTTTTAATTACTAATTCCAAACAGAGTGAATCATTCATACCACAACAAATCAATCTTGTATGCAAATTGAAACAAATGAAATCGTGGTTTCCTAACTGAACGGTGAAAGGAATGTATGAAAAATTTCAAACGTTTGTTATTTCCAATTGGGAGCAGACAGATATCTGGGGGACCAAAAAAATCATCTCTTGAACCAATTCCAAAATAGACTATAATCGATTTAGCCAAGTCTTTGATACAAATTCAATAGAGACAAAATTATGCCAATCTGAGCTTGACAGAATCATTTTTCAAAACTAACAGAGCAGTATCAAATCTATCTTCGATACCAATCCAACTCATACAAGTAATTATTCTAACTTAAGGCACGCATCAATCGTTTGCAAATGAAATCAAACAAGAACGAATCGAAACAGTTTGGGGCTGACACAATCGTTATGCAAAATCATATCAATCACCACAAGATTTTAGCAAACCAATCTTTTAATATTGATGCATTGCACACATGAAAGACCATGCTAATTCAAGCATACAAAATCATTTCAAAATCGAACCATAAGAAATCAATTGAACTATATTAGAGCCGACACAATCAATATGCTAAATCATATCAATCAACACACAACTACATGATTTTAGCAAAGAAATTCTCTATACAGATCGAATGCAATCAAAATCAAAACGAGAATATTTATTAAAACGAAACAGACTTGTTTCAAAGCAAACCAAACAGAATCACAAACAACTCAATCGCTTATACTAAGCTGAGCACAACAAAATCGCATAACCAAATCATAGCTATATTTGAGTTTAGCAAAACGAATCTATTGTACAGGATCCACAACAAAATCGTTTTTGATGATCAAACTATAATAGAATCATTTCGAATGTATCAAAATGAATAGAGCTAATTGAAAGCAAATCCAGTTGATTATATTAATTCAAACAAACTCACAAAGCAAATTCGATGTCCAAACACATACCTGGGCAATTCGGTCATGATAATTTTGAATTTACAAAGGCCGTTGTTGCTTCGACATTCCTGAAGACAATCGAACCGGTGGTTTTTTGTTTGTTCTCATTGGTTTGTAGCCTGTCGTTCTCCTTCGACAGCACTGTCACCCGTTCTTCTAACGATTTGATCTTTGATTGCAACAGGGGAACGTCGGTGTAATAACATTCTAACCAAGCATTACATTGGATACATGATGGTTGATTGGGCTTTGGCAACACGGGCGACGGTTTGTTCAAATTACCATGGGTTTCCTTATGTAGCTTGATTCTCGGGTAATTTGGGTCATTTTTGAGGCACAGAGGTAAGTTAGAGACGAAGTCATAACGTTCCTTGGAGCACAGGCCATGAGAATAGGGGTACTCCTTAGCTAGGAAACGCTCAATATCAGAGTTCGAGTCCTCACTCAGGACGATAGGTTTCTGATCAACATTTTTCTTGGGTTTATTCCTAGCGCATCTCAATATCCATTGAGTATGTTTCTTCCCCTTGTTGTTGACAGCAGTGTCACCTCTACCTTTCTTCCTCACAGGCTTCTTTACGGCCTCAATCTTGTCTCTAGTTCAGGGGTTGGCCATGGCATCGGGTAGGTCCATATCGGGGCAATCCGAGGGTTTGACAGGGGGTAGAAAGATATGAAGGGGCACGACTGGTCCAACTAGAGTTTTTGTAACCACAACCTTGTCCTCTTGGACAAACTCGGGGGTGGCAAAGCCATTCCTAGATAGGAAGGCCTGCCAACTATCACCATGAAGGCTCAAATGATGGACGACTATAACTTTGATCAAGCCGTAATGAAAAAGGCTACTATCATCCTTCTCACGCTTGAATCTTTTAGACATCTTGTAAAGACTACGTAAGAAGTAATGTGGCATGTTCAAAGGGTAGCCTATAAAATTCATCAATAACCGGAGATGATACAGAAAAACTAATCCATACCAACCTTCGCAGGTCACAAACTGTTTAATAATTACCAAAAGATCGTGCCACCTGGGTTTGAGGGTAGTGATAGGCATACCTTTATCATAGGAAACAATCTTCCTTGAAGTGAATAGAAGTGGCCATGGCACCTCGTCTACTTTGGAGTTTTTAAACGAACATTGCCCTGAAGCTGGTAGTCCTGTAGTTGAGCTCATGAATTCCTCATTGAGATCGAGCTGTATATCTCTGACCTTATCCCTGCACCCGTCGAAGGTGAGGATGAATTGTTGGGAAACCAAAAGGTTGAAACCCTCGAACCTCTGTATAAACACCAGCCAACCACTGTTTTCTAAATCTTTGCAGGCATCATCAAATAGCAATAGAGTTTGACTACCATTTGGCTCTATATGCACCACAGGTGCCATGGATGGAGGCACACAGTGAGAAGAGTGAACGGGCAAGGGTTTGGTCAGGGCATTCGCAGTATCGAAAGGCTCACAGGCTTACCCGAAGACTAACAGAGGTGACCCGGGATAGGGGGAAGGAATTAATGCCTGAATGTGCGAGGGTGGTGGAGCTAGATCAGACCATGCAAAACAATCATTTCATGAGTACAACCGACGGTGCATATAGTGATTCAAATCACTATTGCATATGTCAAAAACTATGCCATTCAAACAATTAATGAAATCAATGGTGAGTCGACCAAACATTTGCACAAGCAATAGTTTTAGCATAGTTTTAAAACTAAAACGATGATTCCAAATCAACACCAAGGGTTCGATCATATCAGATATGTGTTGTATGAAATGATTACACCAAGGTTCTAACCACAACGTTAATGTGTTTTCATGAAAAACAATGTGCCAAGGAAATCGATGAAAGACTATAGAACATTAAAATGCCAATGTATCAAAAACTCGATCACAAGAATATCATCATAGTCTTATAAAAATGAAGTCATATTAACAATTAAAGAATGCCAAATGAGTAAAGATCTTGGAGTCTTGCCAACTATGCGACTATAATTAAATTGGAAATGCAATGAACGCATAGACAAGAGTAACTGTAATAATCTAGTGATGATTTTAATGTGACTTCGAAATCAAATTTTTCACGATTGCAGTCGTGAAAATGAGAACAAAGGGAGGTGTGCAAATTGTGCAAAAATAATAGTGTTGTTTTATTCCGAATATTGCGATGAAGATCAAGGTTCACAAAACATTGGTGTAGGAAGCTTATAAGGACAGTATAAAAGAGAGAATTGGCTGCCAACACAACCCCAGACTAGACTCATTCTTCCAGTTGACAGACGATCAATTTCACCCATCAACAAATGGTGCTAGAAGGAGGGCCTGAATACAAATGATGGCACATGGAAGTCACAAAACTCCACATCCACACACTCTCTCCCCTGTAGTAACATATAGTATCTCAAAAAACAACGTTACTTTTTAAACAACAACTACCTCGAACGAAAAATCCTGAGATTCCCATTGAGACAGTAACACCAAACCCTCAAGGGGCCAACGTACAATAAATTGTTTGTCAGTCACTCTTAAGGACACATAGTGCTTTGGCTCATACCAGACAACCTGGTAGGCCTCTCAATCAACCTTTAGATTTCTCAGATATCTGAGAGAAACTTGAAGGCACTGGTCTACATTTATATCCTTTAGGAGATAATACCACAGATCCTAACCATATCCCTACTCTTGGAGTTGGAGGATCTGTTATTCCATCTTATCCACCTCATTCATCTCCATCCCCTTCAGGAGGAGAATCCTCTGATGAAGGAAGTTCTTCATATGAACCATCTCAGCCTTCGACACCACCTACACCCATGGAAAACCAAAACAATCTTGCCAGACCATGGCTTGATTAGGATGTCGTGGCTATACCTGGACCCCAACACCCATTGCCATAACACTCGGAGAAATGGTTACCTAAATTTGATCTGGATTATAAGCAATCTGTCGAAGATCACATAAAGAAATTCATGTTGGCCATTAGACTCCGAAGTGTAGAGCATGAAGATTTAGTATGTATACTCTTTACTTATACGTTTGAGGGCAATGGCTCTACATGGTATTTCTCCCAGCAGCCCGAGACCATTGTTTCTTGGGAAAAATTGAAACATGTTTCTTAGAGAAGTTTGGAGATGATAAAACCCCTGAAGTTTTGGTAATGGAACTCTCTAGCCTAAAAATGAACCCTAAGGAGAAAGTAGAATATTTTAACCAAATATTCCTCACGTTAAAGAATCAAATTCTCATAGATTTAATGCCTGCATAAATTCTAATTGCCGCATATTACACCAAAGCCCTACATAATAATATAGAAATTTGGGTTAAAAGGTCTAAAAATCATATGTTACTGGAAGCCTTAGAGGAGGCAAGCCAAATCGAAAAGGACATATTAAGTTTGAAAGACAATATCAATAGTGAAGCTGAAACAGCTTCATCCTCAAAAAAGAAAATCAAAATCCTTGCAAAGCCTCCCCAAGACAAAAGCCAACCTAAAACTCTAGAGTTAGAAATTTTTCAAAAGATTTTCCAAATATTATCAAATCAAGCCATAGAGTTGAAGAGATGGGCTGAAGAAGCATCATCAAGAAAAGGAAGTTTTAAACCTCCTTTTAGAAAACAAATTCCCCCCAACTGGCCAAATCCTACCCTTGAAGGTCTTAATTTTTAAATCTTACAATACGCTTTGCAAAATATTCTTGAAACACATGATAAATCTACCCCTCCTGAAAGTTCTGAAGACGTAGTTGATGAAGAAGTAGTTGAAGAAGAGGAGTCATCTCCCAATATCTTCAAACATTTTTCTGACAGTATCTTTCAAACAAACTTTGAAACTGGTCACCCTTACAACACAAGAAGAAAAGTACAGAGCAAACTGTCTTTCGAAATGAGTAATAATGTGCCTTCAAAACAATCAAAATAGGATGAAATAAAACAGAGTTTAGCAGCCCCATTTTTAGAATACGACTTGATTGAAGATCTAAAGAAATTACGGGCTAATATTTATGTTTATGAGCTTTTGAAATTTCCTCTTATTCTGTAGAAAATGCTTCAAAATATCACAGAAAACAATAAGAACAACGATCTTAAAAAAAATAAAACTGTAGAAATTAGTTTTAAAACATCCCATAAGATCCCTACTAAAACAACATCTGAACCCCCAGATAAAAGGGATCTGACTAAAAAAACTGTATCAAATGTAGATAAAATTGTTTCAGGGACAACAGCTAAAAATCAACAGAATTTTGTTGTTAATGCTCATAAATATGTCCCACCTTTCTTATTAACTTTTGAAATTTTTAATAGAAATATACATAATTGCATGGTGGATTTCGGTGCATCGTTGAATGTGATGCCTTTATCTATTTTCCAAAACATTAACACATAAGTTCATCCTTTTAGTCATAAAATCATTCAGCTCGATTAGACGAACGTTAAGGTAATCGACAAACTTAAGAATGTTTTGGTTAGGTTATCTTCTAATGCTAGGGTTCACAAAATTATTGACATCATTGTTGTTGACATCCCCGAAGTCTATGATTTTTTCTTGAGCAAGGACGGGTCCGAACAGCTGCATGGGTACTTTTCCATAGATTGGTCTCATTTTTGGTTACCAGGAAATGGGCAGCCAAATAAAATTAGGATAAACTGTGAACGTTATCTAAAGCATACCGTGACAGATCCGAATGACCCAAATGAACCTTTTATGACAACTACTAATTCACTTGAAATGCAGGGAATGAACACCTTCTTTGGTAACTTCATGGCCGAAACTTCCCCCATCACCAATCCAGAGCAACAATCAGAGCTCATGACCTGTACTTAGTCAGCAGCTACGCCAAATGTGCCAAACACTGCTGACGAATCTCAGATATGGTCACTTTACATCGATGGATCCAAATTCAAAGAAGGAGCTGGTGAAGGATGTGTACTCATCGACCTGTCAGGTAATAAAACTTTCATTTCCTATCGATCAGAGTTAGAATGCACTAATAACACTGTCGAATACGAAGGACTTATACAAGGGCTTAAAAAATATTTGGATATGGATGTAAGAAATTTAATAGTGTTCGATGATTTAGAGATAGTGATCATACAAGTAAGAAACTCCATACATTTCTTGTCACCACATCTGAGAAGTTACCAAACCGAGGTATGGAGTTTGATACAGACATTTTTATCATTTAACATCAATTCCATTCCTAGATTAAGTAATTATGAGGCTGACCTATGGACTAATGTCACTTCTAAACATTTTCCGACAGAAGGTCTCTCTCTGAATGCATTTTCGATTGAATTATTGTTCAGGCCATCGATCACAGACAACATCACCAATTGGAGATTTTTTGACGATGATCAGAAAATCATTAACTTATTGCATATGAAGGACACTTTCCAAGGTGAAATTATCGATCAACGAACTCACGATGAAAATTTCCACAACTCCACGGTAATATCACATCCTAGATCTCCCGAATTGACATCTGATTTGGTAAACTCTATTTCTAAATCCGTGGTAAGACTAGAAACGTTTTATGCCTTGCATTATAATTTTAGAGGGTTAGTAAATTGTAAAACAAATATATCTTCTCTAGTATATGAAACAATCAACTTAGGGACTAAAGAAAATCCCCTAAACATTAATTTGGGAAAAGGATGTTCCGAGCAAGAACGATCTGCTTTTATAAAATTGTTTAAAGAATTCAAAGATGTTTTCACCTGGACATATGATGACCTGAAAACATTTGATCCTAATATCATACAACATGTCATCCCCATGAAACCCCAAACTCAACCTTTTCAATAGAATCTGAGAAAGATGCACCCTAAGTTGGAACCCATTGTCAAGAAAGAACTAAATAAATAATTGAATGCAAAGATAATTTTCCTGGTGAGACACACATAATGGGTGTCTAATCTAGTTCTTGTAAGGAAGAAAAGTGGTGAAATTAGACTCTGTGTTGATTTTCGTAACTTGAACTGAGCTTCAAACAAAGATAATTATCTCGTTCCTCCAATGGAACAAATTCTCCAACAAGTTTCTGATTTTGAAAGACTGTCTCTGTTAAACGGTTTTTCGGGATACAACCAAGTCCTAATGTCTCCCTTAGATCAACTCAAAACCACTTTTCGTACCCCATGGGGCACTTATGCCTACAGGAAGATGAAGTTTGGGCTTATAAATTCCCGAGCCACTTTCCAAAGAGCAATGGACATTGCTTTTCGTGGCCTCCTAAATCAATCAGTGGTGGTCTATCTTGATGATGTAACTATTTTCTCTAAAAACAAGAAAGATCATTTGTCTCACCTTAGGGCTGTCCTAGAACGATGTCGCAAGTATGGCATATCTCTCAACCCTAGGAAATAGGTCTTTGTAGTTGAGCAAGGAAAATTAGTTGGGTTCATAGTGTCCAAATATGGAATGATAATCGATCCTGAAAGAACTCAAGATATTGCTAAACTCTCCCCTCCCTCTTCCAAGAAAGCCATGCAGTCATTTTTAGGCAAGATTAACTTTGTCAGAATATTTTTCCCAAGTTTCTCAGAAATGGTAAGGCCATAGCAGAATTTAATTAAAAAGGATGTTCAGTATCATTGGGGACCATAGGAAAATCAAGCCTTTGATTCCATAAAAAAATCCATAATGGAAGCCCCTTCCTTGATGAGCCTTGATTTCTCGCAAGATTTCACTCTTTACACTTTGGCCTCCGACCGATCTTATGCTGCTGTGTTAACCCAAAAGAATACTGAGAGTAATGAAATACCCATTTCCTTCATGAGCTCACCTTTCAAAGGAGCAGAGATTAACTAGCCAGCTGTAGATCAATAGGCTTATGTTGTTTTTAAAGCAATGAAACACTTCCTATCATATTTGCTGAAATCCAGAACTAAAGTCATTATCCCTTATCTTGTTGTCAGAAACTTATTAGTAAAAAATGAATTCGGTGAAAAACAGGCAAACTGGATGACATCATTACAAGAGTATGACTTTGAAATAAGCCTTGCACAAATTGTCAAAGGTCAAGGACTATGTAAACTAGTTGTTGATTCAGTTAAAGAACAAGAAAGTCAAATCAATTCCTCAACTGTAAACCAACATGATAGAAAACAAATCAGTTGTACAAAAGTTGTTGCTAATTCTTGGTTTGATGATATTAATTTTTATTTAATACACAGTTCTAATACTCGCCATCTTTACCCAAAAATGAGAAGAACATTAAGACTAAAATATTCACCTTTCCAGTTGATAAACGACATATTATTTCGAAATAATTTTGATAGTGTTCTCATGCGTTGTTTGGAAAGAGATGAAGAAGAGAAAGTATTATCTAAACTTCATGTAGGTGACGCTGGTGGGCACTTCGGTGGATACACCACTGCTCACAAAGTATTAAGAGATGGGTACAATTGGCCCATGTTTTTCAAATATGCCCACGCATTATGTTGTAAATTCATAATCTGCCAAAAGGCTGTTGGACGAGTAAAAAAGGCAGCATTCCCTTTGCAACATGTTTTCATGGATTCACCTTTTTAGCAGTGGGGTCTTTACATCATAGGTCCAATTAACCCCACTTCTTCACAGCAGCATAAATACATCATTACAACAATGGATTATTTTACTATATGGTCTGAGATTGTACCGTTGAAAGTAGTAAACACTAATCAGGTAATATCTTCCCTTAACTCGACTAACATTACTATATTCGACATTCCCAAATGTTTGGTATTTGATAATGCTTCTTTCTTTTCATCCCTCGATATGAGTGTTTTTTCTTTAGAGAAAGGGATCAAACTGAAGTATTATGCCATCTATTACCCCCAAGGAAATGGCTTAGCAGAATCAACAAATAAAAATTTGATAAAAATCATCAAGAGGACAGTGTCTAAAAACCACAAAAATTGGCACAATGTGCTTTTTAATGCACTCTAGGATGATAGGGTGACACCAAAAACCTCTGTTGGTAATTATCCTTTCTTTCTTGTCTACGAAAGACAATGAATTCTCCCTCCTCATGTTCTACTTCCCTCTTTGCAATTATCGCAAAAAGTTCAAGAAGAGGAATGGCCTCCTCTTGAAAGTTGAATTAATGTCTTGTTGAAACTAGAGGAAGTAAGAACACAAGCAAAGGAAAGGCTGGATCAGCATCAACAGATTGTGAAAAATTGGTTTGATTCAAGATCTTCTTCAGATATAAACTTCAAGGTAGGAGATTTGGTTCTCAAATGGGATAAACCTCACGAAGGAAAAGGGGAACACACAACTTCCGGAACCTATGGTTGGGGCCTTTCGTAGTCGCTGAAAAACTAGGTCCCAGCTCTTTCCATCTACACAGTTTGAAGGGACATCCATACACCTTTGTGGTGAATGGCCAAGCTCTCAAAAGATTTTTTTCTTGATAATTCCATATCCACCTTTTGTACATATTTTTCTGTTCTGATTTACTTTTGTTTTCTGATTTTGGTTCTTTTCATTTTGCTTGTTTCACTATTGTTTGGTTAAACTTATGTCTGTGTCACCTTTTAGTTCGTGAATGGAAACCAAATTGCCTCATTATGAAGAAACATTCAAGGTCTTTTAGAGAATCAATGCTGTAAATTGCTGAGATGCAGACTAGCTAAAGAAACTTTCTGTTTGAAATAGGTTTCCTGGTTTCACTTTACAATTATGAGCAGACATGACCATCATTAAAGATCTTTATGTTGTCCCTGTTTTTTAGACAAAACAAATCAAGTATGCCTTCCTTTCCTCTAAAAAATAGTCTCATCAAAAAACTAATTTCAGATCATAATGAAGGTTATCAAGCGAAAAATTAAAAGACTCGAAAATATCAAGTGTTCTGAAAACTGAAATTTTCAGCATCACCCCACTCTTCTGAATATCATTAAATTTATGTCAAATTGTAAATAATTTCTAGAGAGTTGTGGGAAGTGTCTGTAAACACACCGAGATACTGAAAGGTCTGTTGGAAGCGAGTAAATGCATACATGATTCCAAGACAACTTTGCGGGGGTACTGAAGAGGCCTACTGGCAGCGAAGCGATGTCGGGTTCAAGAAAATTATCAGGTATAAACTTTGATATTGGTCATAAGTTCCCTTCATTTTGTATTTAAAATTCTCGGATAGGGTAGAGGCGTCAGAGTGGGTTAATTGACATCCCTGTCGAGGCTATGGATGCCTACTGGCATCAGTGGCCCTGTCAACAATATCGAAGCCATGGGCTTGAATATCGTTGCTCTCGTAATTAAAAAATTTCATCAGATTTCATTTGAACAGAAAAACATCTGAAGCTAGACTATGTGATGATTGTTGGAATTCGATTGAAATGCTTGATTTCCTCTAGACTGTTCTTTGATCTTGAATATTTCTAATCAGTCCTAACATGAACTTGTTGGTGATGCAAAGATAACTGCTTCTCCTAGTAAGTCGCCATTGTTGGCAACCCTACATGCTTTTCCTTTTTTAAATGACAAATGATACATCTTGTAGTTGCCTACGCCTCAACCTGTATATATTACTATTTGAGGGTGCTATTTTGGTTATAAAAAAGATGTTTGATTATTCTTGTTTTATTTTTATCTTGTGTTTTCATGCTTGATTCATGACTAAAAGAATGAATCAAGCGTTAAAACTCAATTTCTCATTTTAACTCTATCCAAAGCTTGGTTTTTAAAAGGGTCAATGTGCTTACATCTACCTCATGTCTCTTACTCAAATGATTTTTCTTTTTGAGCTTAACAAATATTGATGAAATACTTATGTTGATTTTCTTTTGGACTGTAAACTTATCTATTTGGATCCTTTGTAAATCAACTATTATACCAAAAATCGATTTGCATTTGGATTGTAAAAATGTATCTATTCCTAACCTTTGCAAATCGATTATACCCATCACACAATGTGGGAATTAAACACACTAGAACTGTATCCTGTACTTCGTTTTGGCTGGAAGAACGAGTTGACATGCCTCTCATTTCGGGTTAAGAGTTTGTGTAGTATGATGTACTCAAAGTGTTAATTACTAGGAGTGTTCAAACCCCATAACCGAGACCTTCATGTGTATGCTATGATCGCACAGATTCTCTGCTTATTTTGTTTTCATGGTATCCACTCAGACTTATCCCTCTTACCACTATCATCTAAACCCACAGTTATTTCGAGTCTCCCTTGTTACACTCTGTCCAAACCCATAATGGCCCCTATCGTCCAAGTAGAGAAGAATGTCTCTCAAGATTTGTTGCTTCATGTTGATGTGAGTGAGGATCTGAAAAAATAGGGTTGGGATA
>JASDQU010503188.1:8302-19994 GCA_032191745.1 Picea mariana
CAGGAATGGCTAACTAAGAAGGGAAAACAACTTCTGCTCCATAGACTAATTGGAACGGGGAAACAACTTCTGCTCCATAGACTAATTGGAACGGGGATAGATATCTTCGTGGTCACTCGATCGGTCCATAGAGAAAATTTCAACTTTGAATGCCAGGCCTTTTTGTTGTCCTCCAATAGTTTTTTGATGATCCTTATCAGGATTTTGTTGGAGGACTCTACTAGACCATTTCCCTGGGGATAGTATGAGGTGGAGTGAATGAGTTTGATCCCGAATTGCTCACAGAACTTGGCTAATGGCTCAGCCTTGAAAGAGGCTGCGTTATCAGTAACAATCTTTCTTGGGTAGCTGAATCTTCTGATGAGGTCTTCCAGGAATCCAATGATTACCTTGTGGGAAGTACTTCTGGTGGGGATAGCTTCAATCCACTTAGTAAAGAAATCTGTAGCAGTCAGGATCCATCTATGCTGCCCACTGGAAGCAGGGTGAATTTATCCAATAAAATCTAAGCCCCATTGCTGGAAAGGTCCCAAAACAACCACATGCTTTAAAGGAAAAGACTTGAGATGTTGTTTTCCTGCAAATCTTTGACATTTGATACAGGCTCTGACCTTCCTGCAGACATCAGTGAATATGGTGGGCTAGTAGTATCCATCCTTGAGGATTTTGTAGGTTGTGGCTTTCCAGAAATGATAACCTCCACATTGGCTATCATGAAATTCAACCATGATCCTATCAGCCTCTTGTGGATTCATACATTTGAAAAGCACTCCCAGGGGATCTTTCCAATATAAAACTTGATTGACAAGGCAGTATCTGATTGCTTTGAGCTTCAGATCTCTTGCCTCATTTGTTTGCAGGCCATCTGAAGGCCACAAATCATGGAGAAAATATATGACATCCTTATACCAGGGACATCGAGCCAACGGGGGTTATGCCGATCCTACTAATTTTCTGAGCATTCATTGATGAAATCTACCCCCAAAGCTTTGCAATTTGCTTCAGCCAACAACTTAGCTAAACCTTGACCTTTGATTAATTTGGTAGGCCTTATTTCTAAGTCGAACTCAAGGATCTTGGCCATCCACTTACTCCTTCTTCCGTCTATGTCAGGCTAAATAAGAATGTCTTTAACAATGGTCGAGGGGACATAGGCAATGATTTTTTACTACAGGACATAGGTTCTAAAATATTTGAGAGCCTTTACCAAGGCATAGGCCTGCTTCTCCATAATGTCGTACCTGACTTCGACATCCCTTAGAGCTCTGCTAAAATAGGCAATAGGCTGCTCTAGCCTGGCCTCGTTTGTTTGTAATAAAATAGTAGCCACTGTGTCAGGTGAGGCAAAGGAGAAAATAAGGAAATCCTTTGAGTAATCGGGACTGATAAGAACGAGAGCTTCAGTCAAGGCCTTCTTTATCTGCTCAAAGTAACTTCATGATTCATAAGTCCACCTCACTTCATTTCCTTTCCTCAACATGGTTGTTATAAGTCTCACCCCTTCAACAAAGTTAGAAACAAATCTCCTTAGAAAATTAATCTTACCAAGGAAAGATTGGACCTCCTTCCTGGATCTTGGGATTGATAAGGCCTGTATTGCTTCAACTTTTCTAGGATCGATCTTGACTCCTTCTGCTGATATTATGTGGCCCAGTAATTTTCCCTCCTTCATGGAGAATAGAGATTTCTTGGGATTCAATGAAATGCCAAAACTCCTGCATTTTAGGAAAACCTTCCTGAGGTGACAACAATGTTCTTTATCATATTTTGAAAAGACGGTTATGTCATCCAGATAGATGACCACAAACTTGTCCCTTTCCCCAATGAAAGCTATGTCCATGGCACATTGAAATGTTTCCCCTACATTCATCAATCCAAAAGGCATTTTAGCATACATGGAGGTGCCCCATGGAGTGGTAAATGCCATCTTTTCCCTGCCCTTAGGCATAATAGAGATTTGATTGTAGCTAGAGAAGCCATCGATCATGGAAATTCTGGACGCTCCTATTACCCTTTGCAATATATGCTCCATTTTTGGTAAGGGGTAATTGTTCTTTCGTGAGCTCCTGTTTAGGTTTCTAAAATCTACACAGAATCTGATTTCTCCATTATTCTTCCTTACTAGGACCAAGTTGGCTACCCACTCTGAATATCTTAGTGGCACGATGATCTAGGCCTGTAGCAACTTCTTCACTTAACTCTCCATGATAGGCAGCAACATAGGATTGATCTGTCTTAGCTTCTACCTAAATGGATTTGCCTCCCTTTTCAACAAGATTTTATGCTCAATGACAAAAGTCTCATATGTTTTGATATCTTCATAGGTCTAGGCAAAAACATTAGCAAATTCACTCAATAGTTTAGCGTATTCGGCCCTCTGCTCCTTTGTCAGACTTCTGGACGATTTGACAAACTTGGGTTCATTCTCAGTGCCAACATTGCACTGAGTTGTATTAGTGCAATCCTCTGAGATTTTCCCTTTTAATGCCACATCATTTCTATCAAAAAGCCTTTCCAAAGGAACCAGTCCCCTTGGAATATGATTTTTGGGTAGCTGCACAATGTTACGCTCTGCAATCTTATTCAGAAAATTACCCCCATCAAGCTTTTCTTCAAAGACAGAGTCCTAGTCAATATGCATCTCTGAAAATTATTCGACAGTCTCTAAGAATCTTTTGATCTCAAGATCATCCTCGAACACCTTCTAATGTTTGACATTGTTAGGTATGGAGGGCCTATATTTTACTTCCACATCGTATCTGAATTTGGGTGGCAAGGGAACTTTGAAATTGCTTGTTGATGTAGCCAAGGAATCTTCCACTGTATTCTTATCTCTTGGGATGAAATAAATGTTAAATGCTGAGTAGAAACCGTCAATTAGGTCCCATACCTCATTTTTGTAACTCCTGAGTCGAGGATGCTTAGCCTGATAAGCGTTTCTGATCTGCTGGACTACCAATTCTGCATCTCCGAACACTGCTACCTCCTAAATTCTCATTTCCTTTGCAGCTCTTAATCCTAGAATAAGAGCTTCATATTCTGCCACATTGTTGGTAGCTTCAAATTCTAGCTTGTATGACAGAGATATGGTTTCCTGAGCGGGTGACACAAAAAATACCCCAGCACCAGCGCCTTCCCTGGAAAAGGCTCCATCGAAAAACATTTTTCAGATGAGGGTGATGGAGGGAGGAAATTCATGAGAAGTGGTGGGCTTCTTTCTGAGTTTTAGAGGAGGCTCAAGAGCATTAGTGAGTTGTATTAAACTGGAACCTAAATCAGTGTCCGGGGAAAAAATGGGATGGTTGGTAGGATTGGCTTCATCACTGATTATATAGGACAGCTGGGCTTCTCTGTATAATCTCCTATGTTCCCCTCCAAATACTGGAATAGTAGCATAGGTTAGGTCCATCTGCAGAGTTCCCCCCAGTCTTTGTATCCAAGATATTGAGAACAACATACCAAACTTGGGGGGGACATCAGCCACTACAACATCCATGACCACACTTTTCATGGGCAATTGAAACAAGGTCATGACTAGGTCTTTGATGACTCCTAGACATTGGACTTTCCTAGAGTTAAAGGAATAGAGGTCATGATAGGGTCTAGTGACTTCTAGTCCTAATTCTTCCATGAAAATTTTGGGCATGAGGTTATGGGAAGCCCCTGAATCCATCAAACAGTTGTGCAACACCTTGTCATGTATATTCAAGGATGTGTAGAAGGGAGGGGATGAATCATTCCTGTCTTCTACCATAGGACCTAGAATAACTGTAGGCTTTTCATCTTGCAAATTGATGGAGTCTGTGGGAAAGAATGAGGCTTTAGACTGTAATAGCTCAGAGAAGCATTTTTTGAACTCTTCCTATTTAATCAATTCGGTGAGGGCACATGGATCCTAATTTTTTGAATTTCATGCTCAAAGTTGAAAGAAGATGCAAGCTTTGGGATTTCCATCACTTTAGGAACATGACTCTGGACCATTGGAGGGAGGGGTTGAGCCTTCCTACCTTTGTTGTTTTCACCTACTTCACTAGCAGGTTTCTCTGTTCTAGGGAAATATTTAGGAACATCAGGTGCTACTATATTTGTCTTGGACCTCAGGTTATACCTGCCTTGGCTACTACTAGCCTTGTCTCCCTTGCTAAGTTCATTTAGCTGAATGTCCATGAGAGATTCCTCATATGATGATTGAGTGAGAAGAGGAAAAGGAGGAGCATCTCTGAAGCAGTGGATTTCAAGATCAAGCCCATCTGTTTCCCCTTCTTCCTCATCAGCCACAAAATTATTTTGAAAAGGGGCCTGAATTTTTTGGTCTTCTCTATCTCTTCTCCTCTGGTCTCTTTGCATAGTCGGGGGAGAAATATTGTTTGGCCTCCTGAATCCTCCTTTGTTTTCAGCATTTTGAGGACCTTTGTATGCTTAAATCCCCTCCACCTTCATTCTCTCCATCTCTGCAGACAGAGACTTCACCATCTTGGTCAGTTCATCCACTTGAGGGTGAGGCACTGAGGGGCCAGAAGTTGAGGCTTTAGATCTTCCCTTTCTCCTATCTTCATCAGTCTTGTTTCTCAGCCTATCAGCTGCTAATACGTTATATTCCACCTCTATGGCCACATATTTCATCTGAGATAGGGAGGTAGCTCTTATTTCTCTCAATGGAAGACAGAAATTAGGGTCGAATGCACTAGCATAAGAAATTTTGGCAGAGGCTTCTGAGGGATTTATCTCAGCAGGGATCTTATTGTACATCTTATTGAATCTTTTGGAGAAGTCAGAGACATACTCTCCTTCCATATTCTTCAAAGACCCTAACTCTGTCATGTAATACATGAAATCCTTCTTATCTCCCCACTGCCTCAGGAAAGCACCATCTAAAGCTTCAATTCTAGAAATAGATCTGGGGGCCGATCCCCTAAACCATTTCCTCACCTCACCATCCAGGCTCTGGATGAGGACTCTCATCCAGAAATCTTCATTTTCAATGTTCAGGTTGTTTGCATAACTGTAGAAAGTAGCCAGGTGATCTTCCACAATTATGTCCCATTTGCCAGTCAACTTGGTCATATACTTCAGGTAATCTCCAACATGGAGAGAATTCATAGGATGGGGTAGGATTAAGGGAGCATATCTGGTAGCGACTATGGCATCCATTATATTTAGAGGGGGATTAGCACCAGCCATAGGAATATTAGGTGGGGGAGAACTTAGAGGAGAAGGAGTTCATGAAGGGGCTACTGGGAATGAGTCTCTAAGTGGAATCAGAAACAATAGGGGATTTAGGGAGAAGGATAACGAGCTTAAGTCAGAAGATGCTTCTCTTTGTGTAGAAGTGGCAACAGTAATAAGAGGAGGATTGGTAAATATAGGAGTGGGGCAATCTTCTATGGTCCTGTGTCTACGCCAAAGTACAACTTTAGGGGAGAGGGGAGTGACAAGGATTTCTCCCTCCAATCCCAAACCAGGAGGGGAAAACTCAGCAAGAACACTCCCGAAATTTCGGAAACGGGAAACCTCAGTAAAAGGTCTGTTAAGAAACTAAGGAGGAGAAAATGGAGTTCCTACAGAAGGAGATGGCAGATTACCTGGTTCGGCGGTGGAAACTTCTCCTTCAGAGGTCTTTCCTTTTCTGAGAACCCCCTCTAGATCAGTTTTAGGTGTAGTTAGAGGCAACTGTGGATGGGACCGCGTGTGTCTGCCTCTAAAATCCACAATTAACATGGCAGGTTTTCCACAGTGGATTCGTCAAAATGGAGTCACCAAGTGCATAGTAGAAATATTCAAAGGCTTTGATACCTGATGCACCTTCAAAATCAGAGGCTTAATTTCATTCAATCCCGGGGAAAATTTTCAACTTCGTCCCCGGCAGCAGTGCCAAAAATGTTAGCATTAGAAGTCACTCCTGGATTGCGACAGGAGCAAAGCCCAACGCCCACGAGTTTTATGTCACGATAAGTTTAATGGATGATCAAATGGTTAGAGAGCCAGGACGTAATCACTCTAGCTCAGGGACCAGGTCTGGTATGTAAAGAACAAAGGAGGTCTTGATCTAACTTCAGTCAGTGGGTTGATTGTAAAATGAGCAGGTAGAATACCTGGTGAGAGGAGTGAGCAAAACTACCTCGGTCAATAGGCCTTTCAACAGTTTGCAGAAGAAAAACCCTAAATGCAAGATCCTCTTGGTTCAGAGTTTCGGGTAACTGAAGGGGTGACTTGACTGGATCCTCCAATTCCAAGTCATTCAGCGTTGAGAAAATCACAAGACTGATTAGAGACAACGTAGTTGTTACAGTGATCCAACCTACATCATCCTATAAAAACTACAACTCGACTGGATCCTCCAATTCTGAGTTGTTCTAATACAGTATGAACAAAGACATGGAAAGAAGATGGCATTCATAAGGCAAGAAGTCTCAGATGTTAATACAAAACCAGAATAACCAGTGCTTCGTTAAATAATTTAAAATCAAGAGCCTTGCTCAACCATCGATTCCCCCCCTTACAAAAAATCAAAACTAAGTATATATACTCCAAAACATTTTCCCAACAGAGGCGTCTTAGACTTTTAGGATGGGGTGTCTCTTCAATCAAATCTGGCCTGTACTCCTCCGTCATACGCCATCTTAACTTTGCATGGCTCATGATAAGGGGTAGCTGAACCCTTAAATGTTGAATTAGCATGTGAAGAATTCCTTGGTGAGTCGAGGACTCGACATGGCTTATGTGGAAAGAACCAGTACAGAGGACTACCGCAAACGAACTTCCTGTCGGGACCTCCATACCTTGCAATTAATGAGTGAGGCAAGGTTTCAACCACCCCCTCTCTTCTTCATTCATTCCAAGCAGGTGTCAGGATTGAGATCAAGTCAAACCAGCACTTGGAGAACATGGTTCCCCCCTTATGAAGCTCAAATCGGCACCTTTGGCCCCCTTTGTACAGATTTTTCTATTTCCCCAAGAGACCACGGGTTGTGACCCTGTGCTTATCCTCTGGGCACTTTCAGCATTTCAGGGTTTGGGGTTTTGATATGTGAACTGACGAGAAACGCCTCACCTTTTGAACTCTCGAATACCGAAATGATGACGTGACTAGATCTTGTGCCACGCGTCCTTTGGATTGGACGACTGAGATGATGTTGGCATTTTGGGACCTATCTCATTACATGGTGCACACTAGCACCTTTTCCCCAGGCATGTTCCTCTGTGACCGAGCGCTATGACTGTGGGCCTGACTCTGGACGCTTTCGGCGTTTCGGGATTCGGGGTTTCGAGATGTGAATTGACAAGAACCCCCTCACCTTTTGAACTCTCGAATACTGAAATGCCGATGTGACTAGATCTTGTGCCACGCGTCCTTTGGATCGGACGACTGAGAGGACATCGATGGTTTCACTATGAAAATTCCAAAAGGCCCCACCCATGACTTATATCTTGCGTCGCGTATCCTTTTGATGAATGGTCCCGATCCTTTTGGGATTTCTTGTCCCAGGGTTCACGATGTGCTTCTTCCTGAAATTCCCGATTGACCAAACTGCGAAAGCACGGATGTGCACCGCGTGCCCTTTAGATGGATGACTGAGATGGATTTGTCATTAAAAGGGGGTTTACCTCCATTCCCAAGCTCACTTGATGTGAACTGGCGCTAGGACCATGGGCTCATCTTCAAAGGTTCCTTTGGCATTTCGCATTTCGGAAATTTCAGCTACAGTGGATGGGAGATCCCCTGTCTCCTGGAATTCCTATCCCCGTAATGTCGATTGGCTACCACCTAACCCGCCTGGGTCAGACGACCCAGACTTTGTCTTGAAATATAGGTGTTGTCTCTTGTGCTATATCTCGGGAAACTTGGTAGCCCCAAAATCCCGATGACCGGGATGGATCTTGGTCGCCGAAAACAAAACTTGGCCTGCTCGCTTGACTTGTAGCCTGAAATGAGATTTTTTTGTGCTGTGCTTGGGCGCTCCTTGTGCAACCTGTAGACCTGGTTGCTCTTGTGCCCAAGAAAAAAATTGTTGTTAAAAAACTCCAAATAATGTCTTTTTTCATAGATTTAGTTCCCTAGGTCCAAAAAAATATAAAATAGTACCCATGAGAACTCTTCTAGCCAATGTTGACTAGAGTATTCATTTTTCGTAAGTAGTCTACTTGGTTTTAAAAAGGTTTAAACTTACACCAAATAGAATTCTTTTCAAATCCATTTAACGAGTGTGAAAGATACAAGTTCACTCGACAATCGTTTCACACTTTATAGAGTCGGAAAAGAGCTTAACCAAGACTCAGGGGGGGGGGAGTCCCATAGGTCAAGGTCAGAATTCTTGTGAGTTAGAATATGAGGTTCGAAGGAAAATTCATATCAGAACTATAAGGAACTCCCAGTCCTATGGAATAACTTCTTCATGGGAACCAAATGGAACAATGGTTCAAACTAGGGTACCCATGTTAGGTAAGAGTCTACCACTTAATAATGCCACTTCTGGTAGCAGTAAGAAGGTTTTGTGTCACTAATATATGGGTTTGTTCCTACAGTATATAGATCACATTCATAGGACAATGGAAGAATTCAAAATGAAGTGACAACCTATACTATATGCTAGTGAAATCAAATGCATGTTGAAGGCACGAACAAGTGGTATGACGTTGGAAACTACAAAAATCCTGGACAAAACCACCAAAACCAACTCTTTCCAATGTATTATTAGTCCATAAGGTAAAAAAATCATCCCAAACTATATGAAGTGGGTAAAAAATATCTACTAATAGTAAAAATAGACCATTTTACCATACCATTTGAGTTTTTTTACCCACGTAGTGCATTTTAGGCCATTTTCCCCACAATATTCAAGTGTCGATTGCGAGAGCTACAATCAATGGAATTAGCAATAGTCTAGACCAAGTAACTGCCCTTCCCCTCTTCATTTTCAGTGGTTTAAAATTCAAATTTAGTCCTCATTATTTTATTTTTAGAGGGCACAACATGTAAACTAGGGTGTACGTGGATGATGGTTCATCGGGTCACATAAATGCCTCCATGTACACAGGAAAAGCAAATATTTCCCACATATATTTGTTCCTATATGAGATTCTTAGTATGTTAGCCCACGTACAAGTCCGTAAACAACCTTTTTGATAAAATTTAACTCAAAAAATGACTTTCCTTTGGCAGGATGGTGCTTTAATGGAGGGAGAGGTAGCATGAAGAGGTAGATGCAACAGTGGAAAGGGATGTAGGGGCCCAACTAGCTTTAAAAATATGTGGCCTTTATAAATTTTTGGCTCTCAAAGGATGGAGGGCTTAAGTGAGGTTACTCCAAATGCTTGTAAACTATTGGGATCTGGAGATAGAGGCCTTCAATCTCGATGGACAACCATTGAGGATTCTAGTGGATGAGATATATTTTATCACAGGATTTTCTCGTCGGGGCAAGGTAGTGAATCTCAAGGCCCTAGGGGAATGGGGGTGGTATGACCATGGAGGAGGACATTTACACCCATTGTGTTGCAGGTATAGATAAGGTAGGAAGCCAACTCCCAATCAAGGAAATTGAGAACCTAAGATTAAATATCATCGTACTTGTTCTTACATGGATATCATGGTTAGCCTCGTTGCACCAGGCCTCAAGGCCACTGATTTTCTATGCACTGGAGTGTGTACGACCCACTATTTATGACTGGTGTACCTCACCATTGGCTAACATGAAGAGCCAACTGATGGATTACAAACAGGGAAGAAAGAGGAACTTCAGATTTGCATCTATGTTATGTAGTTTTTTCTTTGAGTGGGCTCTAGGCTTGAGCCCTAGAGTATATATTATTCCACATGGACCACGTGATCCAACCATGTCATGGTGGACCAATGTGAGGAAGATAGGAGGTGGCAAGTTTCCAACCCCCTACAATGATGAGTTATTTTTCTGCTGGCATCGACAAGTCATAGCCATTAATGAATAATCTTATGTTGGGATCATCTACAAAGGATATCTAGATATGCCTTTTCCACTAGTTTCCACCTACGGTGATATTGGTAAGAAATGTTTTTATATATTTCATTTTTTTTTTCAAAAAGAAGAAAAAATGAAAATGTTTTTGTATGGTATCAAGTATTAACAATTGCTTTTTCATGTAGATGTAGGTCTATGATGACCAGATGTATTCCCACAACATCTGCGGAGGAGCCAGGGAGATGATCATATGGGAGGAGATGCAGAGATAGTGTTGCAGAATGCGTAGGGGAACCTGTCTCAATTGACACACATGATTCCTATGGTTCAGGTGGAGGATCTGCCAAAGGCTATGCATCTACAGGTGGCGGGTGTGCCCCATGCGTGGGTGAAACTCTTCCGACCTCTCACAAACGTCATAGTGTGCTATCATGATATGCATTTCACACCACGGGCGTATATTCCATGGTCATATATATACTGTCCAGATATGTATTTTGAGGGTTTCAACCCCATTTTGTACTATGACACCATATTTTTTGAAAAGATAAAATATAAAAAAAAACTGGTCTTCACCTTTACTTATATATGTTACAATGTGTATATGCATGAATGTGCTTTATTTACTTTAATTATGTGACAAATTCCAATCTAAAACATACTTATCATATGTATTGGATACATGATTAGAAATTCTATGTATGTTGTTATAAGTAAGAAAATTAAAGTATTGTTCCAAAAGTCGCACCCGAATCGTCGGAGTAGAGCAGGGTCTCGCACACGGTAACTTCTGTTTAACTGACATACGACTAATTATGAGTCTAAGAGAACCTATAAAGACCAAACACCATTTGAAATGGCATCGCTTAATATTTTTATAATGACACTATACTCAACCACATTATTCGTTGATGGCTTGAGACAGACACCACCTGAAGACACTAGTTGGCCCTCGGGTGCATAAATGGCTCAAGCGACGAAAACCATGTTCCATGTATGACGAATTGCAACATCTGGGAATCCTAAGAAAACTAAAGACTTCATTGACTTCTTCCAACCAAGGGAAAACTTGATAACCAAGCCAATGACACAAAAGAAACGATGTATATACACAAAGATACACTATTATACAAAGAGTCACGCCCAAGCGTGAGGGCTCAAGCATAATATATTTTAAAGTAGAGCCCATTTCTGGGCTCATCCAACATATTCCCTTCATAATATTCCAATTCATAGGCTCCTTTCCCTAAAACACGTTGCCCGATATAAGGACCATGCCACATGGGGTTGAACTTGTCTACCCCCAACAGTTCTTTGGCTTGGTCATACAGGAGAACCAAGTCACCCTCAGCGCACTGTCGAGGATAGACAGCCATATAATATTGAACCTTAACATGTCATTTATTCACTTCGAGTACCCATCTTTCATACTTGGGTTGTACATATTCTTCCATGGGAAATATTTGTTTACAAAGGACTTAGACTGATACAGAGCCCCTAATGTATTCCATAAAGCCTTGGCTATATATTCCCTTGACACATTCAATAATATTGAATATGATAGATATAACTAGATTGTGAGAGATATTTTCTTTTCAATCCAACTTTTCCCAGTATTTTGTTAAGATTTTTGTAGGTGAAGGTTCTATATCCACAATGACCCATTGATCTTTGTCTACCAACAAATCTTCAATCTTAAGCTTCCACATCTCAAAACTCCTCCCATTAAATTTTTCGATCTCTATCTATGAACTTCT